>JAUTBW010120810.1:2548-14689 GCA_032361425.1 Peltospira smaragdina | reverse complement strand
GGTGCAGTATGGTGTGTAACCTAACACAGGTGCAGTATGGCCTAGTGGTGAAAGTGCGTGGCTGGTGTGTGGTCAGTCTGAGATCAAGCCTCATCAGTGATAATTTTAATCATCTTATGTCTAATGGCAATATATCCATTCATAAGATGACAAATATATCATGTATGACTAATAATTATCTTGGTGGTATATTTAAATATATTTATAAATAAATGATTTTTTTTATTATTGACAGTTATATAGAGGTTTTAGAAATATTTTTATGAAAAAAATTATGACTCACCTACAAGAATTGATCTCAAACCAATCACTCATTAATGTTTTAGAATTTTTTTTTAATTAAACTTTCAAGTAAAAAAAGTAGTCAGATTTATCATAATGGCTATCTGTCATAATTTCAGTAAAATGCTAAATTAGGACTTTGTGAAGGAGAGGGAGAAAATATGAACAAAAACACTTAACCTCATGCCAATGTCAAGAGAGTGGTAGGAAGCTGTAATGGAGCTAATAAAACAAATGACATCTTATAGGAAATGAGACATCTCACTGACCTTTTGTTACGTCCCCCTAATTGCTGCCATAAACCACCATTTGGTTACCTTTTCACACGACAGTGCGACAGTACAGTAAAACCAGACAAAAAGGGGCAAAAAAAGATCATCCAATTACTGCTAATCGGTTTGGCCATCATTTTCAGGCCTGAACTGTTCATAAGCTGAGGCATTTCATCATGTAATTAATGGCACACTGGAGATTGGTAAGATTAATTATTGCTGACCTGATACAAGTGCTTGTTTGAAGGAATTCAATTTCAAGGTTAAATTGCTCTGGGTGGTGGCGCTGATTAAACTTGGAGACTGACAAGTATGTTCTCTCTTGGTGACACCCTCATGTGTGACTCACCGATTGCTTCATGCCTCCAAGTTTAATTTAAATTCAGTTTAACTCTTTAGCACTGACACCTTGCGGACGGCACAAAGCACAAAACACATTGGTCTTTGATTTGTTGATTTAATTTAGTGTGCAAGCAGTCATGTATGCTTTGATGAATGCATCTTTAATTATCAGATATTCATGGCTCAATGTCTATGGCCAGTGATTTTCAGATTCAAGCCAAAAAATTATTTTAAATATACAGTTAGTTTTAAATCTACTGACATTTATTATCTCAAAGAAGAAAGGCTATACATAGGATACCAGTTTCTTTAAAAGACATTATAATAGATGAATCATTTTAAAATAAAAAGTATTTGAAAATTATATCCCAATTAGATCTATTAGCTCATTTCTACTTGAGCATGAAAATAAGCTTTAGGAAAATAATATTCTGATAATAAACAGTTCTGTATGTTACTCTTATTTATATAATTACGGTACATAAACTCAAATTATCATAAATCTTATTCTTGTTAAATATTTTACAAGAAATCAAATTTTAATGCATACCGGATGTATTATGAAACTGAGCTGCAGAAATTTCCACTGAACATTTGTTATCTTACAAAATTACTTATCTTGGATTTTCCCCTTTTTTCTTTTCTTTTCATCATAACATATTGTCATGTGCTTTTTCTTTTATTTATTTTGATATGACATTTTAAAATGAAATATTGTCTATTTATATTCTTGATGGACAATACCCACTCAGACAACATTGTTACTAAAACAGCCAAATGACTTGTGTTATCTTCAGTGAATAATGTGCCCTATTAAGCGATGGCATCAAGTTTATAGTGAAGGAAAATTTCATTCCTTGTCTGCGTGGCCTTGTCTTACAGCACACTAAGTGTTCTGCATTCTGATGAGGGCTGACTCAACAAGACCTGACATTATTTTCCCCTTCGTCTCCATCTTCTTGCCTTATAAAGTGCAAGACGGCTCGCTATGCTAATATGGCAAGCTAAGCCTGCATTTAAGGCATCCCTAATCAAATTGATTGTGAAAAATTAAAGGGAAGAGGCCATCTGTCTACCAGTTTCTGGAATTGGTTTTGTGTAGTGTGGATTAGTGGTGTGATCCATAACGGCCATCTTCAGATTTGTCGCCTGTATCAGCTACAAATGAACACCCTCAAGGCTTTAGTCAGCTGCTGGTGTTTATCGGTCAGCTGTCATAGTCACACAGGTGTTAAATATACATATGAATCACATTTATGGTACACAGAATGTTAAGAAAAAACTAGAAATTTTATTTTATTTTTATTATTATCAATTACTACTGCTGTTGCTGCTGCTACTACTACTACTACTACTACTACTACTACTATTACTACTACTGTTGTTGTTGGTGGTGGTGTTGTAGTTGTTGTATTGGCTATATGACATGGTAATACTGTTAAAAGCCAGTCAGATAAGAGGAGAGAAAATTGGCTGCCACCATCTTGTGGGATATTATTTCCAGTGGACAGCAAAATACCTTTTGTATGTATCATCCCACCCACTGGATAGTTTATGTAATGGTGTTTGCTATGCAGCCTGTGGTGCACTTAACACCCTTTTAATCAAGGGATATATTAATATGAAGTATATGACTGTAACAAATTTAACGCTATTATTACCAGCCACAGAAATGCATAACTTGAAAGTTTCACTGATGACTACTAAAATATCATGTGCATGCAAGCACACACACACACACACACACACACACACACACACACACACACACACACACACACACACACACATTTTGAATATAATAGCTGCTATATTATTATAAACAAACTTTGGGAAACACTTGACTGCTTAATAGACATGACATCTTCATCAGCTTTGATAGTAATTTGAATCTGTTGTCATATATACTAATGACAGCATCTAAAATAATAAAGAAAATGTATCAACAAGAAGCCAATACAGAACTCTTTGAGATGAACACAAAGCCCTTTCATGCAGTATCCCATTGAAGGTGTTATGATGACAATCTGCATTGTCCTTTTCAGAGACAGCCAACTGTATCTGATACATGTGAAGACTGTCAAACAATGGCTGGCTGGCTTCGTCAGTTAGATAACACCAGGCTTCATGACACAAGGACCATGTTTTAAAACAGACAGCCTGCCAATCTCATGTCAATGGGCCTAGACAAGAGTGCAAGACCACCCCATGCTATGGCTGCACACAAAGAATCATTACTTCAAAGGCTTTAATCTTTTTAATGTCCGTTATGTCAGCTCATGAGCAAAATGTTATGGAGGGAGACACAAAAGGCTGCTAAACAGTTATGAGTCATCAATATTAATGTCACCAAAGTGAATCTCCTTGCTGCATTTTTGCATGATTACAATGGTGCACCATGGGGATGGCCATACTGGAAAGTTCAGCTTCTATCATGGGTTACACAGTTATGTTAAAGCACTCTGACATAAGGTTACTGGTGATGGCATTAGCTCATAACTTCTTTAAAAATCATAATACTCAAATAGGCTTGACACTGTCTGGGGGTTTGGTTTTGTTTGGATATTCATCTTCCTTTTTTTTTATATATATATTTTTTAAATCCAAAACAAAACAAAACAAAAATCCCACCCAGAAATATATTGCTTGCTTTGAAATATAACATTTGCAACATGGATATGAATTCATTAAAATATTATCTAATGACATATGCACTAGATATTGGACAAAATAAAGCACAGAACACAATCAAGAAATCTTATACCAAGAAACTAATTGAAAACAATGTTAATAGTATGTGACATGGCAGGAAATGCATGGATTCCAAAGGAGAAGAGACAGGAAAGAAAGGACAGGCATATCATAAGAACCAAATTGACCTTTGACAAACAGAAAATATGTTAAAAATAGGAGATAAGCCCAGCATTATTCATCTCCATTAACTGACACTAAATAGACCTCTTACTTATGGTGTATTAACCTTGCTGAGAGAATATGTCTATTAGCAATTAGGGTTATAAAAACAGTCTTGAATAATTTAGATTCCATGAATTTTGTTGTCATTGTTTATAATAAGTAAATGGTTATGCCACCAACTGGGTAGACAGTGGGTGTCATTCCAGTGGGTTAGCACACGGTTCATGCCCTAGAAAAACTGTAGTGAACTACTGAGGACTAACCCTCAAACAACTTATATCACTAGCCTATTTGTGCTTCTTTTAACACATTTATTTAAAATATAACCCAAACACATCTGCTATATACCTGAATAGATTAGGAACATAAATGTATTAACCCATAAAGATCAATTTAAGTTGTTTCTTTTTCTTCAAATAAAATACCATAGAGTTAAATTTGCTCTTTCCTACATATAACAATATTAATTAATTAATTAACTAATTAATCAATCAATTAAATAATTAATTATGCACTGATTTAAAAATATATTTTTTTATTAATGGTTATATCAGTATCAAAATCATTTTAATTAGAAAAATCCATCGTGGCTCTCTGACAGGGATCGATCTCAGATCAACTGCATGTCAAGCGGGCACTTTCACCACTAGGCTAATGTAGCACCCTTCCTACAAATCAAAACACAATTCTGTTTTCACCCTTTTATATTTAGTTTTAGGTGAGGTCATTTTTCATGAGCAGCTTTTAAAGTTGATCTCGGTAATCACTTGATTAGCCCCATTTCCTGCCTGGAATTAAGACTGGTAACTCAATGTCAGATTGTATGACCTTTCGCAGTGTTCACTTGGCATAATGGGAAGGCACTCTGCTATAATACAGCTTTTACCTCAGGTCGTATGTAAATCAGGTTATTTGAAACTTTACCAGAGCAATTAAACTTCTGCGTGCTCTACTTGCTATTTGTGAACTCCTCTATATTTCGTAGCTGTATTTTCAAAATTATTTATCTTTAAAATTGAAATGGTGTATAGTTTTAATCCCAAAAGATAATAAACCTGTGCTACATAAAAAAAAATCTGTCAAATACACATTTTTTATAATTCACTATTGCCACTGATTTAATTAGCTTATTTTCCCCCCTCCCCCATCTCTAATATTAATTCTAAAATAGTTTTATTAATTCTCTAATATCAGGAAAGGAAACTACAAGAAAAAAAAAAAATTAACTGAATAATTTATATTTCAGCTAATTATTTATTCATTTATTTAATTAATTATTTTGTTTTAGTATGTTAGTATTTATTAAAATACACCGCTGATAAGTCATTTATATCAATGACGTTATAGGTAATAAAAAATTCGAAAGGTCTAGGACACCCTGAAGGCAACTGATCCTAGTATAACTGCATGTTAGCCAGGCGCTATACTACTGGGCCATGTTTCACCTGCTAGCTAAGGTAGCTAAGGAAGATAAATGTAAATGTTGTAGCATGATAAATTCACAGGTTGCTAATCTTTCAGTGAACACTTCAAACTACTCTACTCCCTGCAAGCTGCCAGGCTCATAAATATAAGTAGTTAAGGAAGATATCCAAAAAATAAGTGAAGTGAAAAAATTAACACACATATACACTCATGTGGAAAGCAACTTTCAGTCAACCCATTAGCATCACTCCAATCTGCTCATTAAAAAAGAATGTTTCTCCACTAAACTGAAATTCTTGGCACAAGTACATAACATCTTATTTTGAAGTCTGCCACGTGATTTTTAAATACATACTTGAACATGTGAATTTGTTTTTACACAAGCAGCATCAAAATTTCAATAGAGAAAGCTTTAACAGAATCAGCAGCAGCAGTTGTACTAGTAATAGTGTGGTGGTGGTTGCAGTAATAATATTACTAGTAGCAGTAATATTAACGGTAGCAGTAGCAGCAGTCTCATATTACCAGTAACAGATGTAGTAGCTGTTAAGACAACATCAGTGGTTCTTTTTTAAACACTTATGCTGCTACTAACATACTGATAAAAAAATAATTTAAAAAAACTTATATTTTTTATTATCGGGTAGTTAAAACTGCATTCAACAAGTTTTATTAACAATCCTATTTGCATTAGACATGTGGAATGCAGTTATATTAGCATCAGACAGTTGGACATGAGAACAGAACAGGGGCTCACAGCAGGGATCAATCTCAGACTAAAATTAATATGCATTGCTTTGTGCTTTGTACCATGATCCCTGCCAAGTCCACCGACGATAATAGATGTAAAAGTCGTTAAAAACTTCAGTGTAAACTAAAACTCATTAAATTCTGTTGAAATCAAATGCCATCTTTAAAAATACAAATATTATTTAAAACATATTATTAATATGTTATGAGTTTGAAAAAATGATTGATGCAAAATACCAATACATGACTAAAGTCTGTGTAATAATGTCTGCAATTTGTCAAACATAAATTAGATTTTTCCTTTTCAAGCCCAGTCTTCAAAAATTCAATTTTATGGACTGCTGAACTGAATTCTAATTTCTTTAACAAAAATTGAATAATGCATATTCCTTCCTCTCATGTCATTTCACAAAGACATAAAAAACACACCATTCTGCCTTTGCACTGAGGGCTCTAACACTCAATACTTTTGTTTGTACCACTATATTTACAAACAGCCTATAAAAATAACAAAGCATTTACACAGAAGCCTATAAAACACCATCAGATCTCCTGAAAACCCGGATCACCTGTAATATATAACAACAATCGTCTGCAGATGACAAAAGAATTTCAGCTAACTCTGTTTTTTCTAAAGGTCATCATTTGCAGTGGAACTGTTACAAATTATTTTCAAATCAGTGTTAAATTTTATCAAGCTCCCAAAATGCCAACAGAATAGGGAAGAGATCTGGAGCAATGACATTTGTAGAACACATCAAAGGCAAGCCAGCTTTCTCACTCTGGTTGGCGCCAGTCCATTATCTTACCAATAAAATGCTACTTTCACGGGTTACATGATGCCAGAGAGAAGACTAGATAATGCAAATGAGAACTGTTGCATTCATTGGCCATGCAAAATGCCATCAATCCAATTACGTGTGTTGCCAGGAACTTGCAACAATCAAGGGTAGTATGTCTCCCAAAGAGAAAGTCAAATGCACATATCGGTAGTTCTGGCTATAAAATGAATGACTAAAAGCTTCAGTTTTTGTTGATGGTAAGTTTCCAGTTCTATCTTTAGACTGGCACCATGCATGCTATATACTTATTGCTTATTTGAAACATTTAAACAGAGAAGGTAACCAGTTTAAACTACTGGAATTCAGTTAACCAGGTTTTTAAAAAGGGTTGTGTCAAATTCATAGCATGTCACAATGACATAGTGAACAGAAGTAATAGTTTGTGATAAACAATAACACATTTCAAGTACAGTAAAACAATTACTAATGCATTTGCTGATGCTATTTATGTATATTTTATACTATAAAACCAAGACATACAGTTCTAATCCCATGATAACAGCAATATACAATACTTATCCAATAAACAATGATAAACAACTTTGAGCAAATCCATCAGATATAGGTTCTTTTGTCGAAATAAAAATATTTATTTTGCATTCAATTAAATAATGATATATGAAAGTTAAGAAAATAATGAAAGATGTATAATGAATACACAAAAAGAAGAAATGAACATTTCTGTACCTAAATTGATATTATATTCTTATTATTCTTATTGCTTTATTTTGTTCACTGAAGCAATTCTTTATAAATAATTTATTACAAAATATCCTGTATGAACTAGAAATAAAAGAGTTCAATATAAATATCATGTGTTCTGATTTGATATACTTACAAAATTTATGAATTTTAATATGGATAATTTGATCCCTAAGAAATAATATATTTGGCCAATCTTTTTTTTTATGTGTCCCGTATTTTTTAATCATTTGAAGAATGTAACAAAAGTCTATTGAAAGAGTTCAATTTTATTTGTGCATTTCAATGGCCCCTTGCACCAAGATAGGATGAGAGCTGATAAAGGCAAACTAAGTGTTTTTTGTATTGACAGCATTGTTAGTCACCAACATGGCCATTAAGATGATCAAATCACACGAAGAGCTCCACTCAGGGAGCAGCACTTCTCCCTAGGGGCCCCAGCAGGACTTGGTGATTGGTCCATCTAAGCTGTGCCCTGCAGTAAGGGATAACAAGTCATGTGTCTATGGTCTAATTAAAGTATGGTTTGTGTTAATGATGAATAGCCTTCCAGTGGCCATCACAGAGAGGCTGTCACAAGCAAGCAGATGAGGCATCCAAAACAATATGTGTTAATACCATCAGTGGATGAAGGGGCCACAGACCATGGTCACTGAGCCCTAGGGATTCAACTCTAGCATTGTGTCCAGATATCGTTACAGAGTAATTTGTATTCCACAGGCCCTCAACTAAATGGAAGATTTCAGAATTCATTTATGCTGACAAACCTTTTAAACTAATTTTTTTTTTTTTTTAATTAAATCTTGAAAACAGTTATATTTGCAAAATAAGAAGATACTTTTGTTTATTCAGAGTATTTGGTTAAATGAAGAAACATCTCAAATCCTTTACTGTTAAATATATAAAAATAATAGTCTGTGGTTTGGGAGAAGTGAATTTCTTTTCTTTTCCCTGTTACACATGTAACTTAATAGAATGTGTTTAGCTGTTTTGTTTTTATAATTAATATTGTTGTATTATTTTAATCATTTTATATTTTATTAATTATATATTTCTTCAAATGAGCTATACATTTTAATACTGTACATTTATTAACACTTTAAAAAAAATAACCAAAAGAAGGTTATACTGCAGTATAATTATAAAATATATGGTAAAATATAAAATTCATCATTAACTGGTAATGATAATATCAACATATTTAAGCTACTTAATTATGCAAATTTATTAACTGATCGTATCACATTATGCAATCAATCAGAATTAATGTCATGGGTCTGTTAGTTAATATTATCTTAATTTATTTAAACAATTCTAACTAATAATTGAAACCCTAAACATGACACAAGCTTTGCAGGGAGAGTCTGCTGGGAAAGTCCCTGGCAATTTAAAATGTACCACACAGCACACTGATGGGTACCTCAGGGAAACGACCGATGTATCGGCTGAACTGATAATGGAATTAATAATGAACAGGTATCAATCAATCTGCATAACAAGCTTTAACTGCAATCTGATAGGGATTGTCTGGGGTATACTGAAAACACAAACTAAATTAAAGTTTGGTCTTGGGAGTGGCAGTGCCATGGAAGAATTGTGTTCTGGGTGGTGGGAGTCCGCATACACATGAAGAGCAGACAATGATTTATAGGAGCAGTCATGACCTTGTCAAAAGATTCTTTACATACTACAATGTTCAGAAATATGATCTTGAATATTTTCATGGTGATGTCATTCAAGCTGTACTAGTGTTTTGTTTTGTCTGCTGTGTAAGTGAATTTGAGGTGCAGATTAGCTTAATGACACTACTGTCACACTGATTCATGTCAGTCTGATACTCATCCACCGACTACTGTCTTACAGTGACCATCTCTGACATCTGACCATTAATAACTCACTGACTGAATTTCTTTTAATATCTATTATATAAGCTAACATTATTTTAATTTAAACTTTAAAAGCACAAACAGGTTAATAATCCTTTAGAATGTCTCTCATAACATAAGCATAAACTAAATATTTCCCCCCAAATAAATGTTTTAATTTATGGTCTGGAATATATTAAATATTGTAAGAAATAAAAATATATTCCTCTTAAATTCCTGAAGATATATTGGGATTTACCACAATGTGTCACTATGCTAGAATGTTCTGGGTCAGTTATATTTATTGTTTTCCTTTAACTCAGAATGACTTCACAGTTGGGTCACGGTACTGGCATCACTAACTTGATTAACTTGCCAAGGATTGACAGATAATCGGAGAAAACCCGTCACTCACAGACTCCCCAGGGAAATTCTACACAGACAACACCAAACTCCAGTTTGTCAACTCAAGCACCAGTCTAGTCATTGCACAAAAAAAAAAAAGAATAAAAAACTAAACAAAAACCACCAACTTAGTCATTGCAAAGACAAAGTTTAATTATTTTAGAGATAATGTGCCAGCTGAAGCACCAAATCTAGTCACTGTGAAAAAGGAAGAGTTTAGTCACTGCAAAGACAGAGTTTAGTCATTAAGATAATGCTTAATCAGTGTCACCAAGGAACTCATTTATTCTGCAACCATTCTCAGACTGCGGGAATGAAGTCGGTTGCAGCAGCACTATATTACAGCAGTAGGCCGATGAGATCAGCTCTGTCTGACAGGTGACAAGACCAGGACAAGGATTCACTCACTCCTGAACTGGAAGGCCACCTTCCAAAGCTCCTGCAATTTGATATTACTAAAGTCAACCTACCAAAACCATTACTACCAGATGACACCAAAGGCAAAGCTTTTACTACTGGGAGACATGGAACATCTGATATTCAAAGTGGAGGTACAAGAGACGATATTGCAGACATGGCAGTGTGCTGAGTGTCACACTGCTGATCCTGCTGCCGCTAGTGAGGCTGACACCGGCTGACAGGGACGACAGAGGTGCTGAAGGTGCCAACCTGTCACAGGCTGAGTAATGAAAACAAAATGAATTCTAGCAGTCAATCTAATGACTCATAATTGTCATCTCAAGAAGAGTCCTTTCAAGACCTAATTGCCAAAACAGTCATCTTTTGTTGGAGGTCAGCCTACAAGCCTTTTAGCAATATTTTAGGACTGTATGTTTTATTATACTTTTTATTTAAACATGAGCATAGCTAGTATATATTGCTTAGGGTACGCAACTTAATAATGTAGAAACAAAATAAAAAACAAAGTTGAAACCATTTTTGGTGAAATCAATAAATACATGCTAATATGAAATTTAGCAATATGCATTAAATGCTAAAAATGCTCATTTAAAAATATTTAATAAGCATTAATTTTGTTCACTAGGTGAAATTTGCAATATCTACAGATATTTCAACAAACTTGAAAAAATTACTTAAATCATCACTTTAAATTTTACCATTCTGTATAATAAAGCAATAATGCTTTCTGACAGATGTGTCATTTTCTCATGTAACCATGTAGCTCTGCCAAACATTAATCACCACATGTATAACACTGATTGAAAGGCATCCTGATTTCCACAGAAAGGATGTTACCCACGATACCAGTTTAATGATGCTCCTGGTGTGTTAACCACTCAGCTAATCATATCTACCCTCCTGCCAACTACCAGTCTGGGAATTCCTCATCCAATAAAAGTGCCACAAAGAACCTGCATGTCCAAAAGGCAATGCTGCTCAAATGTTGGCCAAATTCACAATGGACAATGTCCAACAGTTAAATCAGCAACTGTCCAGCAAAAATTCACCACTGGTGGAAGTAATCTAGCTAGAACTGTTGCCCATCTAGTGCCAGCCATATCTAATTTGTCAGAAGTAGCCATGCTATCTGCAGGCTGGGTGATAATGTCTTTACAAATGATCACTGTCATAGCTTATCTCCTGGGAGGTGTTTAGTAAGAAGATAATTCATGATTTTAATCAACACAATTATATGTAGCTATATATATTCATGTATGTTATATTAACTTAAATAAAAAACGTATAAAACTTATACAAAATTATATTAATGGTAACACTTAAATTTGATAACGTCACTGAATGATATAACATCTTATTGCTATGTAGCTTTTCAAGTAACAGCAGATACCATATATTTTATCATCAATATTTCATGTACCAATTATTAAACTTGGGTTATTTAAAATAATTTAATATTTCTCTTGCCCAAAGATATAATTACTGTCTGAAACGCTGATCAAATATTAAACAGGAACAAAAATGATTGCACTACGAAAGACCAGGTTTTTTTTTGGCTTGAACATTTTAATATCTATTATGCCCTAGGACATAAAAAGGATAGCTGAGCTCAATATATGTTCTTGCTCATCTTATGTTATTAGTAGTGAAATAACCATGGGATTTTGAATTTGTTGTGTTCTGATGTGAGTTCCTGTTTTTTCACAGCACTGTTCTAACAATATTATTTACATGTACCAGACAGCTAAATGTATTTCCCCTCAAGGCACAGATGCAAGCAGGGGTTAAACTGATATAAACATGGATTCAATATTGGCCATAACAGATGTGTACTAAAGCCACATAGTGGTGAAAACCATTTCCATTTGCAAACCTTTCAGTAGGAAATCCCTTACATTAATACATTTCTATCAAATTTTG
>JAUTBW010120699.1:0-14691 GCA_032361425.1 Peltospira smaragdina | reverse complement strand
GACATGTTAGTACATACCATGGCCTTTGATATACCAGTCATGGGGCACTGGCTGAAACGGAACATAGTCCAATGGGTCCAAATGTGCAATAATACCTAAAACAAGAAAGACTGCTAACGTTCTGTCAATTTACATGAATTGCTGCTGCTTTTATTTTTATAGTTTCTATTTCTCATGTTTATTCTTCAAAAAGATGAAGGTGAGAAATGTATAAATGTATTATTTGTTCCTATTAAATAATGTTTTTTCTTTAATGTTTTACTTTCCAGGCCAGTAGCAAAGCTGTTTTCAGTTATTACCTTGCGACAGTCTCGGATTTTAGTGTGTGACATTCTGAAGGTAGGAGTTAAAAATAGGATTAGTAATGACTTTTAAATCGTCAGTGTTGATAATTTGATAATATGGACAATATAATTAGCTGTATTACTTAACCTGACTGGGAACATTTTGTTCATTATGGAGCTGAATCATTTAATATTAATTGCTAATCAAGTTAATCTAGCACCAACATTTTGCTAATTAGAATTTTTGAAAATAAAATACTCTTTGCTTGACCTCTGTCCTTATGCAACCCCCCCCTTTATTTACATTCAGGGATGAACATCCTAATAGCCAATTGGCTAAAAACAGTCTTCCCACAAATCACTGTTCCAGTTACATGACATTTTATTTTCCTGAAAGATTTGTATGTCCTTTGTGTTTTATTTTATTTTTAAAGATATTAAATATTATTTAAAATTTATTATATTTCTTTATTTCATTACTAATTGAAAGAAAATAATCAAAATTTTATGTTCTTTTGTTATTTCTAGGCTATTGGCAGTAGAGTTGAGAAGTATGAACAAGTTGCTGACTGGGTTGAAAAGGTATCTTAAAATTTTAAGATAACTAATGTATATCACTCCACTGGGGGAGGGGGGGGGGTCCCATTTACGTGTCCATATACTAAACAGTTTTGGACACACCTGTCCTGGCCACACATCTCAGGAACCTGAGTTGTCTGCCCATGACAGGTCATTAGTAGTTAGTAGCAACCCTTGTTAGAGGTTAGTAGAAGAGAGGAGGGTGTAGTGGCCTTACACCTACCCATTGAGTCCATAAAACTCACTCTGGGTGGGAGCCGGTACTAGGATACGAACCCAGCACCTACCAGCCATATTTTTCAGACTGATGGCTTTGACCACTGTGCCACTGAGGCCGGTTTCACTCCCACAGTGGATATCTACTGTATACATTATCTATTCATTCATTATAGAACGGGTGTCTTGGTATCCCAGTGACTAGCAGTCTCTTGGATCCAAACACCAACAAACAAGCACTTTATTACTTCATAAGTCACATATATGACATGATGAAGTAACAAACGTTAAATTTTCTGTAGTACATGAGGGAGAGGAGTGTTTACCTGCAACAGCACTGAATATTGTATAATTTTATTTAATAGTTTTCTAACACTGTCTATTAATTAATATAATACAGTAGAGTTCATGAGCCAGACATAGCTTAGAAATAGAACGTTTGCTCATGGTGCAACTGGTGGACATATGTAACACTATAAGCATTGCCCGACAACTAGGTGCATCACGATAGCCTGGTGGTGATTGCGTCTGTCTGTCATGCAGTCAATCTGAGATCAAGCTCTGTCATGTAGCCACTAGGTTTCTTTTATTACAAAAATGTTTATGATGCTGATATAATTGTTAATAAAAATAATCCATACTACAGTAGTCCAAACAGCCCCCTTTTTTTTTCTTTTTTTTAATATTTAAGAACAATCCTAATTATATTATTTAAAGAAATATACTGTTAGAAAAAGAAATATGCGATTGTATGAAAAGAAATATGGTGATTTTATAGTGGGTGGTAACTTAGGGACAAATCATAGATACCTCAATATATATTCAAGTAATTCTGTGCTGGGCCATTGAATAGGTCAGTACTGTGACAGTATATGTTTAATAAACGAAATATGGTGGTTATGTAAATAGCTATATGTAGTAAATATGTGGACAGATCATACGTAAATATATTTTCAAGTAATACTTTGTCAGGCCATTAACACACTGACAGTCACCTACGAGTATACTCATAAACTGAGTGCAGTAGAATTTGCCAGTACGAGATATTTTGTAGTAAAATCATTGCTATATTTTATTATATTAAAGCTGCTGGTGATGGAGATAAGTTATTTGGTACATACTTCTTGTCAAACAGGAACATCAGTATAGTAGATAATTCCTCTTTTAGTGAATTCGATTTTTGATATATCTTGAGATCCACAAAATGCATTTAGTGGAAGGAAGGAAGGAATGAAATTATTATTTAATGATACACTAAACACATTGGTGTATGGTTATATGGCGTCACAATATATGGTAAAGGACCATTTTGATAGTAAGGAAGGAAATCTGTTGTCACCACATAGGTTACTCTTTCCAATCAACAGCAAGGGGTCTTTTATATGCACCATCCCATAGACAGGATAACACATACCACAGTCTTTGATGCACCAGTCGTGTGCATTCAGTGGGTGCAGCTGTGTTAACCAGCCATTTTGTTTAATGGTAGGGAACATGTTAAATAGATTCATGCTCTAACAATATGCATTTACTTTTATTTCAGTTAAATGCGTGGGACAAACGCCGAACAGATGAACCAGACTACACCGTACGCCTGGAGACATTCCGGGCAGTCAACCAGCACATGGCTCAGATGGAGGCGCTAGATGTTGAGTTCTTCCTTCCCATCATGCACAACTGCTGCCATTTTATTCTCACGGTATAAATTTAATTGTTTCAGATTAGCTGCAGGTATATGTTTTCGTAGTTTTTGCTTTTAATCAGTATCAGTCAGGAGCATAAACATGATTTTAGATTCAAGTATATTCAGGTGATATTTATTTTAAGTTTTACTCAGTAACAAAATCAATTGTATTTGGAAAAATTGTTTTTGAAAAAACAACCTGGTGACATCCTGTTGTGACAGCCTGTTGTTATGTTTGTATTTATATACTATGCCATTTCCTATATATATTTTTTTATTTATTTAAAAACGCACGCACAAAAACAAAACTCCACACACATTAAATCACACAAAATCCAATTGCAGAACGTAATTTTAAATACATTTACAAAAACCAACAAACACTTAAAACAAAAACAACAAAAACTCAAATGTAATTATTAAGCATACTTTCAGAATTAATTATGATTCATATAAGTTTTTTGTTGTGGGTTTAAAAAAATTATAAATACTTTGAAATATATCATTAGGTGGTGGTGGTTGTTTTTTATTTTTTAAACTTAGAAAAAATAATACAATTGTAAAATACCCTTTTTAAGTATATTTTTAATACTTACATTTTGGTAAGAAAGATAGTAAAATGGAACAAAATAAACGTTTACCTGTTTGATTCTCTAGGTTGACGATCTGTCTCTGCGTGACAACTCTACTCACTGCCTGACGACGATGGTGACGCAGTTCACGCGACTCGGCTATGACCAAGATGTGTTTCGAGAGGTCGTGTCACAGGGTCTCCTGGTGCAGGTCAAGTCAGGCCTACAGAGCAGGACTGAGGTGAGAATCACTTGCTTTGTATAGATGTATTTAGAGCTCATTCTGAACACCAAGTTTAGTTAGCCAGTTTAAAGATATATAGTGTAAACTAAACTATATGTAAAGATATATAGTGTAATTTTACATATAGTTTATTTTAGAGAGTTTATATAGTTTGGAAATATATAGAGTAGTTACATGAGATTTCTTTTAAAATGGGTATTTTATATAATGTATTATTAACTACATGCTAAATGTTTTTCGATTTTGTAGGAATATTAGCAAATTACTTATTTGGCTGTTTGACCCAGTGGTTTTCCGCGATCACGGAAAACGGACGGAATTCGCGGAATTCACACTGTGAAATGGAGTTTTCATTTCAAAACGGAATTATGATTTTCACTGAAGTCGACTATTAATTCATGTTGTCACAGGTTATAAATGTGATGATTTGTCGTACATGGCATTCCAAAATGACATGTGTTTCTGTGATTGTATTACACCCTGCGTAGCCAGAAGAATCCTTAGCCCATGTCACACCATTTCAGCAGTCAATTCACACAGTAGAATACAATAAATTCAGTTAACGATAAATGGTGTAAAATAGTTTGACTATTTTAATTCTAATACAATCTTTTAGCAGCTAAATATAATTCTTCTAAAACCATCCACATTCGCTAAAACCAGTCTGGCGACAGAATTGATTTCTATGATTTGAGTGATTAAAAAATAAATAATTATGTTGTTAAAATGGCAATTAACAATAACTTCTGTAAGGAGTAGGCTCATTCTCTTTTCAGCAACTTGTTTCTAACTTATTCTAAAACATGAAACGGAAAACATCATTTTTTGAAACAAAATCTTTGGGTCTAGCTGAGTGAGGCCAGATTTTCCATCTTGACATTGTTGCAAATTAAAAAAACAGATTCTTCTGTTTATAACAGGCTTTAAAATGTCTTCTACCATGACTTCATTACATAAAGATTAATAAATTCATGACTAGATTTATATATGGTTACTTAACTATGATTCGATATTAGACTGGCTTGACAAATCCAACTTCAGTCTCCATAAAATTATTTTAAAACTCCCTTTCGGCCTTTGAAGGACTATATGTTTGTTTTTAAATTCAGGAAAGTGATGTAGTTGAGAGGTAAAGCATCTGCTCACGGTGTGACAGGTCATTAGATCAATCCTATCTAGTGGACCTATTGTCTATTGCTCATTCCAGCCAGTGCTCACAACTGGTATAACAAAGGCTTTGGTATGTGTTATCCTGTCTGTGGGTATTTGCATATAAAAGATCCCTTGCTGCTAAACAGAGATATTCTTAAATATCTAGGATAGTAGTAGCGAGTTTCCTTTCTTCATGACACAAATTATCCTTAACCATGTTTGACACTATATAATATTAAATAAAATGTGTTGAGTTTATCGCTAAATAAAATATTTTTCTATATCTTTCTCATGTTTTTATTTTCAGAATGTTCGCCATGAGTTTTTCACTCTGCTGGGAACACTGATCAAGATGTTTTCCGATAACCCAACGTTTGAAGGACTCATTGTTTTGAGAGATGTGGACCCAGACACAGACTTCTTCGAGAATATCCGGCATATTCAGGTTAGAGGTTATTCAAGTTTATTCTTCCTTAGTACATTTGAAAATATCTGGTATGTTAGAGTCATTCAAATTATTATTTGAATAGTAAATTAAGTGCATTGTTAAATGTTGTTAAGCAATAATTTGTTCATTCAGAATGTTTATCTCCTAAATAAATAGATTGAATGCATTGTTAAATTGTAGTTAAACAATAATTCATTCATTCAAAATATGTTTATCTCCTAAATATATTAAGAGCATTATTAAATGCAGCCAAACAATATTTGGTTCATCTTCTATCTCCTAAAATGTATTGACTGAAGTGCATGTTTAATAAATTTAAAAAATCATTTCTTAAGGGTTTATTGACAGCCTTGTGGTTAAAGAGCTGCCTGACATACGATCGATCAGAGATTGGTCCCTCTTAGTCATCCACTAGGCATATTTCGAATTAAAAATGCTTTAGATGCCAATATAACTATTAATAAAATGTGTTGAGTGTGTTGTAAAAAAAAGAAAGAAAGAAAAGACTAATTCTGAGATGTTTATCGCCTAAATAAAATATTTTGATTTATTAAAAAAATTAATGACACATTTTTATTAAGGTTATATCACTGTCGGAAACATTTAAAATATCCATAGTGGCTACCAGACAGGGTTGATCTCGGATGGACCGCCTGTCAGTTGGGAGCTGTCACCACTAGGCTACTGAGGCACCGAGACATTCTGAATGCATCATTAAATAAACAAATTCTTTATATAGGTTCACCGTCGGGCTAGAGCTCTAAGAAAACTGATGATGCTGCTGGAACAGCACACGTTCCGACGAGAAATGATAATGGCCTACTTCTGGCCGATTGCAACGACATTCGTTCTTGATCCCATGTATGCCAAGCTCTCAGTTCTCCACGATGCTGCAGTTCCTCTGATCGGAATTCTCTGTAAATTGTTGCCATGGCAGCTGTATTCCAGTCACCTCAAGTTCTTCCTTGGTTTTCTGCAGAAAAGACTGGAGAGTCAGAAGTTATTGGTCAGGTAAATACCATAGATGCTGTAATTAATGCAGACATTTTTGTATTGGGAGAAATGCTAGATAAGTAATTACCGTAGATCCTGAAGTTAATGAAGCCATATTATTAGAAATTCTAGATGGCTAAATATCATAGATCCTGACATTAATCTACCCATTTTCTAAAGTTTTAACTATTTAAGAAAATTAAAAAATGGTGTGAGTGGGTACATAATTACAACTTGCTGTTAATTAAAATGAGTAACCCATGTAGCAGCAGTGGGTTATCTTCTTACTATCACAGTGATTCTTAACCATATGTTTCATACCATATAACCATAAATAAAACGTGTGGAATGTGTAATTAATATAAAAAAATTCACTCTTTCTCTCTGGTTTCAGAGTGATTGTGTCGATCCTGGATGCATTCCACTTTGACTTGACTCAGTCTAAACATCACATGAGCAAGCCACCTGCAGCCGTACAAGAGAAGGTGGAAGAGGAGACAGGTTTGATGATTAAAAAAACTAATCATTGATATTTAGCATCATTTATTTATTTATTTATTTGCTTGTTTTTTATGTTTTTTTCTTATTCTTAAATGTTTTGTAATTCTTACAATTTTAAGTGATTTTTGTTTTATCTTATTTATTCATTTGGTTTTACAAATTAGTTTTTACTTTTTAAAATATAATTTTAATATAATTATGTTTATTTTATATTTTTCGTATTATATATTGTTATTTATTGAGTTATTTAGAATATATAACAATAGATTAAAAAAAAAAAAAAAAAAAGTTTCCATCTTAATCTTTTATCAAAACCTGTGTTAAAAAATGGAACATTTCTCTTACTTTTTCTCTAGAAGTAAAAAGGGATGATATTCCAGCAGACACTTCTACAATGGACACCACAGTGGAAGGTAATAAGGACACTGACACTGTGGAAGATGAGATGGAGAGCAAAGAAGGAGAAACCACCACACAGAAGTTGGTGACAGCAGAAGGAAAACAGCTGTGTTCCAGTAACCTGGCAACCAAAATCCACATTCAGATTCTTCATGTTATTATTCCTCAACTTCACAAAGTTCTCACACAAAAGGTGGGTAGCATGTATTTAAAATGAATTCATTAGTTTTACAAGAAAATGTATAATGATTCATCTCAGATTGACCACATACTAAGCTATCACAGTGCCCCCTATTGACCCCATGATCACCCCCTGGGAAAAACAGCTGGGTTATTTGTTGTCCTGAAGGTATATTGTGTATATTTGACAGGCTAAGAGCGACACAGAACACAAGTCTGTGAGATCAAAGTTTGTGGAGGACGAGGAAATTCTGCGAGTACCGCTTGCCCTGGCCATGGTCAAACTGCTGCAGAACCTCCCACACGGCTCTCTTGAGAGAAACCTGCCTGGGTAATTAAACTACATTTAATTATTAATTAATTATATCTAGTGTATTAAATATCACCTATAACACTCTCATCACTGGTGGCACACTATTAATCACATTACAAAATAGTGAAATCTTGCATAATCTTTTGTTAGTGAAATCTGGACTTTTTGTTAAACAATGAAAACAGAAATAAAAAGCTAGCATAGCGAATTGGATTAACTGCTCTTAATGTTTAAATAATAATTTTCTGTATTGTCCATGTTATATCAACATTCTGTTAAAAGTGTGTCACTTCCTCAAATCATGGGCACATGACATTCTACAGATGACAGAGTGTGCTGCATTTTATACATCAAATGTGACTGGATTAACTGTTTTCAAAACAAAATTCCCAAGACTTTACCTTTAACACGATAATATTTATCATTTCAACATTTTGTTAAAAGTGTCACTTCTCAAGTTATTAGCACCAGACATTCGACAGATGGCAGAGTGTGCTGCCTTTTATACACCAAATGAAACTGGATTAACTGTTCTCAATGCTTTAAAAAAAATAAAAATTGTAGAGACTGTATATTTAAATGATACTATTTGTCATTTCAGCATTCTGTTAAAAGTGTGTCACTTCCTCAAGTCAAGAGCACGTGACATTCGACAGACAGCACGCGACACACTACTCAAGATGAGTCTGACCCTAGGGCCCCGCTACTTGCCCTACATCCTGTCTGAGATGAAGGGCATACTCAGGAGGGGGTACCAGGTGAGTGGGTACCTTGATAGCCTAGTGGTGAAAGTACCTGCCTGACACGTGGTTGATCTGAGATTGATACCTGTCAGTGATCCACTAGTGTTTTCCTAATAAAAAATATTTTCTCATGCTGATATAACTGTTAATTAAAAAAAATTGAGTGCATTGTTAAATTAAAATTTAAAATATTATTGTATCTTAGTATAGGCCTATACTAATTTTTACTATCCTTTTAATAAAAGCACTGATAGTTACTGGATAATACATCACGTTGTCAAACCAAGCATGACTATTGTTGCTATTCCGTTATAAAAAAAAACCCTTGAATAGCAGAATAGTGTATATATGTACATGTACCTTATTTATTGTTTCTTATGTATAATATATACCGGTATATGTTATTTGTAGGTTCATGTTCTTGGCTACACGGTGCACTTTCTGTTGAAACACATGTCACCCATTCTGAAAGCTGGAGATCTTGATGCAGCCCTGAAGAATCTTCTAGAGGTGAGAAAAGCCAAAATGTTAAGATGTATTGCATGAAAAATTGGGAATAACAAAATTATGATGCTAGTGGAATTTGATAGCAGTTGGTATTATTAAATCAAGGAATATTTTGATTTGTTGAATTTTCAGAAACATTCAATTCAGTCTGTCTGTCTACCCATCTGTCTGTGTGTCTCTCTGTCCAAAGTGTTAAAAATTATTTGTGTTTCAGATTATCTGTCTTGTCTTTTTGTCCTTCTGTCTCTCTCTAAGCAGTTATAAACTCATTTTCAGAGGACCTGTTTGGGATTGTCTGTTTGTCTGTCTGTCCATTTATCTATCTATCTGAAGGGTTAAAAGTCGATTACAATTTTGTGTTTTATATTTTCAACAAGTTATTCAGCAGTGTGCCTGTCTGTCTTTCTACCTATACATCATCTGTCTGTCTGTCCAAAGGTTTATAAACTGATTTGTGTTCCAGATTTTCAACGAGGAGCTGTTTGGCACTGCGGCTGAGGAGAAAGATGTTCAGGAGATCGCTGCGAAGACGTTTGAGGCGCGGACCACCAAGAGTTACGACTCGTACCAGATCGTTGCGCAGTACATCGGACCCGGCTGTCTGATGCGCTTGATAGCTCCCGCCAGAGAGGTCAGAGAGAGAGATAGCAATTTTTAATTTTATTACCAGCAATTATTATTGTTGTTGTTGTTGTTGGTGTATTATTACTACTACCACTACTACTGCTACTGCTACTACTACTACTGCTACTACTACTACTGCTACTACTACTACTACTACTACCACCATTATTACCACTACTACTGCTGCTGGTACTACTACTACTATTGCTAATGTTGTTGTTGATGTTATTATTTTATACTTTTATTTACTGCTACTAGCGATTTTATACTATACGTAGATAGCGATTTTTTATTTTATTACCAGCAATTATTATTATTGTTGTTGTTGTTGTTGGTGTATTATTACTACTACCACTACTACCAATACTACTGCTGCTGCTACTACTACTACTGCTACTACTACTACTACTACTACTACTACTACTACTACTAACACCATCACTACCACTACTACTGCTGCTGCTACTACTACTACTATTGCTAATGTTGTTGATGTTATTATTTTATACCTTTATTTACCTTTTATTTTGTATTCTATTACTATTTTTATTTTCTATTATTATTATTATTATTGTTATTGTTATTGTTGTTGTTGTCATTGTCATGATTTATTTTATATTTTAATTTATTATTTGATTTATTATATGTTTTTTGTTTCATTATTTATTATATATCTGTCTGTCTATTTATATATTTACCTATTTCTTTGTTTCTTTGTTTTGGATAATTACTTCTGTTGTGCCAGAAACAAATGTATTACCAATAATTTTAATTTTTCCACCTCTTTCAGACTCTGGAGGGCACTCACAGTCACAAGGTAGCTGCAAAGGTTCAGGACATTCTGCGTAAAGTATCTCATGGACTCATGGAGAACAAATCCATACCCATCGAGACCATGATGGTCTTCATACACACCCTGACCTTTGACTCGGTGCAGGTCATGCAAGACCAAACCAAGTGAGAAACCTTACAATTTGTTCAGTATTTATTTTTTCAATTTTTTCTTTTATCTGAAGATGTACACAACACATTTTCACACAACATACACAACATATCGGTATTGGAAACATTTTAATTAGATACCTAGAAGGGATTGATTTCAGATTGACCACATGTCAGGTGGGTACTTCACCACTAGGCTATCGAGGCACCCACTGTTCAGTATTATTGCATCAGACAGTCACGGGCTATGCCAATGGCTGCACCAGCGAGTGGGCATGTCTGAAACTTAGTGTATATGGACGCAGAAGTAAGTTTTCCTGTCCCTATTTAGTATTGCATTTCAGTTTGCTACATACATTTCAGATATTGTTATGCAACTCTGAATTACATAATACTGATTACTGATTAATTTTATATTGCATTACAATTGTTATAGTAGTATTAATTTACAGTAGAGCGTCGTCTCATGGCATGTTATTGGATTTATTCTGTCCTATTTTTTTAATGCAATATTTACTTTAGAAAAACTATTTTAAATACATATAGTTGTTTCATTTCTGCTTCTGTAGAGAGAAAGCACGCAGTAAGTCTGGTCCTGACCCGCGACTTCGACCAGCAAGCTGCTTACTGTTACAACCAGCTCTACCGCGAGGAGGGGACAAACCTAAACCCGTCAAGAAGACAAACATCCACGTGATAGTCGAGTTTGGCTTGCAGGTCAGTAGGAATTGTATTTTAGAATTTTTAAGGCATGGCAAGTGATGCCTTAAGATTAACCCTATTGTTTGGGTTGTAGATGGTAGACATTGTGATTTAGATCTTTTATGACATTTTCAAGTGCTGCCTTAGGTTTATCCCTATTTGGGTTGTAGGTCAGTGGGCTTCGTATTTTAGAATATTTAGGATATTAGCAGTGACCTTAGGTTTAACACATTTTTGGTTACGGGTCATTATGCATTATATTTTAGAGTATTTTGTGGCATTGCATGTGATACCTTAAGTTTAACCCTGTATGTGTTGCAGATTAGTTGGTGTCATATTTTAGAATATTTAGGACAAGTCAAGTTTGTGGGGAACCATGTCAAGAATTTCCTGTCAAATAATTTACCTCCTGTAGGATGTAACTGAAATAAAACACTACATCAGTTTCATCCAAACAGATGCAGTCATTACAGATATTTAAGAAATATAATATATTTCACTCAGTTCAGATTTATTAGCATCTCAATAATAAGTGAATAGTTGACCAATGAATATGTTAATGTTGTGATTAAAACAATATATTTCTCCATTTTTATTTTAGCTTCTTTACTTGTGTTTGAAGAGATCATCTTTGGTTGCCACCAGCAACCAACATCTGCAGCTTTTAGATCCTTTGATTGGTCCTTTGGCAGACTGTTTGGAATCCAAGCATATCAAAGTAAATATCCTATATTTAATGTGTTTAGTTTTGATAGAAATATTATTTAGCCAATTTTGATTAATATATGAATCTAAAAACCCAAATTTTGTTATCATTATTATAGTGAATCATGAATGTATGCCATAGTTGTATATATTCTCAGGACCTTAGATTACATTAATACTTTGAGCAAAATGTTTATTATGAGGATCCTAAATTGAACAGTATCATTAAAACACACTTCCCTAATCCAAGAATTTTAATGTATCCTTTACAGTTCTCATCAGCACAAGAATGCTCTGTATGATCATATATAAGTCTAATGATAAATGTTTAAAACAATTTGGGCAGCTGTATTTTGGGTACAGCATTTAAGTAACTGCAAATAAAATGTATTTAGTTTGTCATTAAATACATATTTCTGCCTGTATTTAGATCAACACATTTATCATGCACTGTTTGCTAATTTAAGCACAATTATTTTGAGCACTGCATTTAAGTAACTGAAATTAAAATGTGTTTGGTTTGTCATTAAATAAATATTTCTCTCCCCCTCTCTATATTTAGATCAACTATGCACTGTTTGCTCATTTGGGCACCTGTATTTTGGGCATGGCATTTAAGTAACTACAAATAAAATATGTTGAGTGTGTTGTTAAATAAAATATGTCTTATTTCAAACCCTCCCCCTTCTGTATCTGTCCATTCTTCAATCCATCCATCCATCTATCTATCTATATCTATCTCTCTCTGTTTAGATCAATACATTCAGCATGCGCTGTTTGCTGTGGCTGCTGAAGTTTCCTCTCCCAGCGCTTAAGACTCACATTGAGAAAATTGTCAACGGGCTGTTTGTCTTACTCAAGAACTATGCATCAGCTGGTGCCGCCAAGGGAGACAACTTGGAGCTGGTCTTCACATGTTTTAAGGTTCGCAAATATATCTGCACCTAGAGTTAGATAGTTTTTAGTTTGTTGTTTAAAAGGATAAATGAATATTTTATATACTGAAAAGGTCTTCTTTTCAATAGATATTGAGGTGTGATGGCAACACTAATAGCAGGTATCACCAGTGAAGCAGGATATGCTCATCTTTCATGAACACCTGATGTCATTAGTGTTACAGCTAGTCTTCATATGTTTTAAGGTTCAGATAAATATCTGCACCTAGAGTTAGATTGTTTTTTTAAAAGGTTTTGTTGTTTCATGATGAAATGATATTTTTAATAGACATTGATGTGAGATGAAAACACTCATGGCAGAAGTCACTAGTGAAGCAAGATATGCTCACCTTTCATGAACACCTGATCTTGTTACTGTTACAGTAATTGATGTGTAGGTGTCATCATAGTCATATCGTTTCAAAATCTCACATAATGTTTAATATGTTACTATTACTATCACAAATATTAGTATATGTTATAAATAAAGGATTAAACAAGTCCATATTATTTTCTTACATGTAACAAATGTTTATTCTGATCATGCTAAGCTTTTTAACTGTGAATACCTTCAAACTCGAATGTCTCTGTTCATTGCTGATAACATTTTTGAATGATATGTTTTTTTAGTGTGTCACAGTTTTGCTGAGAGAGGTGAAGTTTTATAAAATTGACACGAACAAACTGCATGTTTTGTTGACCTTCTGTGAAGAGGATCTGTACGACCACACCAGACAGAGCTCAGCTTTTGTACTTCTCAAGGTATTTCAAATTCTTTGTTTCAGCTTTGTTTTCTATCAGAACTTGCTGTAGTGGTGTATAAGCTATTTTTCACTTGTTTACGTTTTAATGTTTTCCATTAGAGTTTGGTTTTTGTGCTTCTCATGGTATTTCACCTTTTTTATGTTTACGTTTTACATTTACATTAGGGCATGGCTTTTGTATTTATCAAGGTATTTCATATAATTATGTTTTGGGTTTATGTTGGTGCTTTGATAGCGTAGTGGAACAAGCACCTGTCTAAATAAAGTGTGTTCCAGTGTTAATATAAATGTTAATAAAAGCATGTTAAGTGAATTATTGAATTTAAAGAAAAGGTTTATTGTTAGAGTTTGTACTTCACACAGTGTTTCTCATTCTCAATGTTTAAGTTTTATGGTTTCCATTAGAGCTTGGATTTAGTAGTGCATAAGCTTTTAATACTTGTTAATTTAAGAGTTATGTTTTCAGCAGAACTGACTTTAACATTACATAAGGTGTTGTGTATTATGGGGTATCGATTTATTCCACATAATTATATTTGCTACAGGCCATATTATCAAGAAAGCTGGATGTTCCTGAACTGCACAGTCTGATGAACAAGGTGGAGAAGGAAGCCATCACTGCTGACAATGCACACATGCGACTACAGTGTCGACAGGTTCGTTACTATTTCATGCATGTGCGTGCACACACATATACTGACTCACACACACACTTCTGATTCACATACACACAACCCTGAACAATAAACTTCTAGAGTGCTATTGGCCTGGATGACTGTATATTCTTATAGCAAAAAGGTCTTCTTTTTAATAGACCTTGAGGTTTGATGGAAACACTAATAATAGGTGACACCAGTGAAGCAGGATATGCTCATCTTTCATGAACACCTGATGTCATTACTGTTACAGCTAGTCTCCATATGTTTTAAGGTTCAGATAAATATCTGCACCTAGAGTTAGATTATTATTTTTTTTAATTCTTCATTTGCTAAAGAACCCGCTGGACAAGACTGATTTTTTACACCTAGAGCACCATTTTCCATGTGACTGTTTTAATTATTATAACACATTGGACAAAACAACGATGATATACATATAGAATACTACACGAGTTTTCGCTAGATCCTATTTTTACGACACAAGGGAAATTCCCACGGTATCTGACCGAACGAAAGTGAGGTCAGATAAAACAGGAATTTCCCGA
>JAUTBW010120698.1:0-14634 GCA_032361425.1 Peltospira smaragdina | reverse complement strand
TAATATACAAATGAAAAGGCACACCATAAGGCATTATTGACCAATGGCCAAGGCACACCATCAGGCATTATTGACCAATAGCAAGGAACACCATAATGCCTTATTGACTAATGGCCAAGGCCATTTAAGTTGGGTCCACCTAGACTGCTAATTAAAAATATATATCAATACTGCAGCAATTTATTTTCACCAACAATTATAATTTTTTATTGGTAAGGACTGATTTCTGACTGAATATCAGGCAAATATTATATTATGGGAATATGTTTATCCAGTTGGTCCTGATAGTGCAGATATAAAAATGGGACAGAAGGTAATGGGTTCAACTCTTGATACTGGCTGCTACTCACAGTGAGGCTCAATGGGTAGGTATATAGCCATCACACTTCATTTTCTAAATCACTAACAAATATTTCTATCTCAGTGACCTACAGTGATAGCCCATTTAATTAAGTTGTGTGATCAGGACAGCATGCTTGAGCTTTAAGTGGATATATTTCTATCTCACTGGCCTATAAAGATAGCACATTTAATTAAGTTGTGTGATCAGGATAGCATGCTTGAGCCTTAAGTGGATACAATCAATGAAATAATGCAAACAACAGAGTAACATATGTCCTATACTTGTAGTATAACAAACTGAAAATTGTCTGAAATTAACTGTCTCAATGTGGGATGTTTGCAAATGAACTTTATGGAACTGTTGCACTTTTTAAATGATGAATTAATCAATTATAGAAATATTTTGTTACTAGACCATAAAGTAAAATGCCACAGATAATTATTTTAGTTAATGATTTTACAAATTATATTTCTAAATCTACACATAACACTGAACAGTTGGTTATTTAAAGGTCTTCGCAGATAATCTGAATGAAAAACTAATTACAATTAGTCTCACATTTTTACCAATGAAAGAATGCTGTTGTTATCATGTCATCTGCTACTCTTTTTAACTTAACAATAAAAGAACCTTTTATGTAATATTCCATACTGTAAGACAGTACATACAATGGTTTTTCTTATATCAGCTATGAACACTGACTGGAATATGGAATCAACCAACTGATGCACTAGGTCAATAAGAACTTTAGATGTTGGCCACACTTTGCACCTATCCTACTCATAAAACCTGTGATGAAAAGGACCTTAAAATCACAATCACCATATGTTAACCTAATAACCGAATCATGTCATCGGCATCACTAAACCCAAATATTCCCTTTGTTGCAGATTGCTACTGTTTTTATCTGTCCAAACTTGTTATTATTTTTTTTCAATAAATTCTTCTTTAAAAAAACCACCCATCCTGCTAAAGAAATATGATTTTCAGGTCCGATAACATACATTACCAGCTAATTCACATTCTTTGATCTTTGCAGCACTTAGAACTGTAGCTACCCATTGAAGTTTTTATCTCCTGATAGGGTGCCCTCTGAGTAAGGTCAAGAAACATGATCACATCTCCTGGGCAATCTATAAAATCTATTAACTGCTAGTGGCCCTGTTGAAGACAAGATATAGCCCAGTGCATTATTAAATATTCTACACTTTTACACCTTTTGTAACATGGGGTCCTGACCTGGCTAACACTGGCCAACAACATGTGCAAAGCACTGACATCATCAGGCAGTCTCTACACATACAAAGGCAATACATATTCAAAAGTTGTATTCAGCACTTATGGGTTTAATCACAATAAATGCAACATTTGGTGAGGAAGTACATAAGTGTAGGATATTTGTTGGTAGAAACTGATATTTTTTTATTGCCAAATTTAATTTGGACATTATTAAATGTAAAATAAAATGTGTAGAGAATGTATGACAAATGCATAACAAATGATGGGCAGAGCCACATTTACAGTGTTGTTCTTATATTAATTTTATTTTTTGGATGTTTAAATATTTACAATGCTTAAATATACAAAGTCAAAGACAAAAATATTTTTTTAATTGATTTTTTTAATTTTTTTTTTTTTTTTTTTACAGGAAGTTTAATATCCTTTTATGTCATAACTGATTAATATAAGATGAATCACCATCTGGTATTAAGCTAAAACTGTGACAAGTTTTACATCATGAATGAGTGAATTTCTAGTTTTATCCAATGCACACATAAATTCATTTCAGCAAATCTGCTCATGATCATTTATCTGTAATCAACTAAAAACAAAAAATCAGGTACTTGTAAGAAAAACTGCATTTTTACATCGCATATCTAATCAAATTAA
This sequence comes from Peltospira smaragdina, assembly GCA_032361425.1. NCBI lineage: Eukaryota > Metazoa > Mollusca > Gastropoda > Neomphalida > Peltospiridae > Peltospira > Peltospira smaragdina. The sequence goes on along the minus strand of JAUTBW010120698.1, from coordinate 12,401 downwards.
TACTTTCAGAACAATATTCAAACAATTTTAGTGAGATTTGATTATAACCTGAACAAGGATAAAGTCCACATCAGTATTGATTTTCGTCTATATTAACATTTCCTGACATTTTATTTTCCTCAAATTATACCTGAACATGTTTACTACATTCATACGACAACAGCCACTTACCAACACAATGGAATACTATCATTACCCTGTGAGTATTAATAATATTTTATCTTCTGCCTACATATTAAACCTGTCCATCATTCTTTTTATACAATAATATTGATTGTTGTGTGTAAATATCCTCATATAGAGCAAACCAAATAGTTAAGACTTCCTCAATTCAAACGACAGACATGGAATTAGTTATATTTACTTATACTACAGTCTCAATAAGAGCAAAGTTTTTGCTATAAAATAATAAAAAACATTTTAGTTTTTTTGTTTTTTATTAAAGCAATAAATATCATATAAAGTTAATACATACAATGAAGCAGTGGTTTATACAATAATATAATAACAGTGGTTAATTCTAGACCAAGGAAGCAAGACATATCTCAGTGGCAGTGTATTTGTCCATGGTATGGTTGGTCATTGATTCGATCCTACCTGATGGATCCACTGAATTATTTCTTGTTTTTGCCATGTTGTATGGTTACAGTATGTTCTATCCTTTCAGTGGGATGGCATATAAAAAAATCCTTGCTGCTAATTAAAAAAAAAAAAAAAGCCTAAGTGGCAGCAATGGTTTTCCATTCTCACTATCATAAACGATCCTAAACAATAGGCCTGTTGCAATAAACTGTAAATATAATGTGCTGTGTTGTTAAATAAACATTGTTCATCCATCCATCCATTCATACATCAATCCATCCATCCATCCATCCATCCATTCATTTATCCATACATCCATCCACATTAATATTTCTCATGCCTAGATTCAGGTTGCAGTTTAGGGCAGAGTGTAACTTATAATCAAGCATTTTATTACTACCTTATTAATACTAATTTATGAAAATATTAAATAATCAAATAGAAAATAAATATAAATAACTGAAAATATATAGAGAAATACCCATTAAAAATATCATAATATATAATCTATCATTAAAAGAAAAATTAATTTTGTGTTCATAAGAAGAAATTCAAAATTAAAATATTACAGCACATTGAATTTCACCATCAACAGAACAACTGGTCTTTGTCCCATTTTTTTAAATAATCTATAAACACAGATTAAAGGCTAGCATGGGGAAAATGATCTGCATGTCCAAAAGATAAGTGGCCAGCGAGCCAAGGTCTATAGTGGCTAATTTGTGTAGGAGCTCACCATATCTGTCAAGTTGGAACATTTTATCACCACAAGATATCATCTATCAGAGGCATTAACCCAGGTGTTGCTCTCAGATTCCACACAAAATATTCAGGTCAGATAACACTTGGGCCTGAAAAAGGCAACTCTACCTCAAAAAAGAAACAAGAAAGAACTGAAGCAAAGCATGTGACAATTTTACTTTCCTTTCATAGTTAATTTTCAATCTATTTGCCAGATCATTGTGAATGATCCTTAGCTGGGGAAAGGATCACACCATGTTAAATCAATCAATTTTAGCACTGACCCCTTAGATTGGTGAGACAGAAGATAAAATTTGGTTTCCTCAGTGGTTGCTATTTTGATACCAATCTAACTGAAATCTACTGTGGTCTGCTAAAAGTGTCTGATTTGGCATCTCAAAGGTGTTGATGTTTGAAAAACAGAAACATGTAAAGAAATCACTATAAAAATACAAGGAAGTACTGACAACTTTTAAAGGCAGTTATTCAATTATTTTTTTACACATCTTTCAACCAAAATGGAATCGATGTAAAATCAGATCATCAGCTTCAAAGAGTTACATTGCTGCTTTTTAATTTCTTTTGCTTTTTTTAATTTTTGTTTAATACCACAGTCAAAAATATCTAGAACACTAAGAGTATAGAAGGAAGAAATTACCAGAATATTTATTTACAGAACAATGCATTCAACAAATACTTACTAAGTCATACCAACATCAGACACATGAATATATTGATGACTCAACAACTCACTGGGGAGAATCGATCTCTCACCACCTGCACATGAGCAGAGCACTTCTTCTACAGAGTCATGCTATGCATACACCAGGACACAGTCACAGCAAAAACCAATCTGGAATCTGAGAGACAACCATGATACTGAGGCTAATCTGATTTTTAAAAAGTAATGTTCTTTTCTCCAAAATCTCTATTACCACTATGTGATCAATATGAAATTGAATTTTCAGTTTCAAAAGGTTAACTTGAATTTTAATTTTTAAATAAATGAACATACTAAACCTGAATAAATTTTTCAAAAATGTCCCTTTTCTACACCATTATTGATGAATATAAAATCAGATTATCCATTTCAGAGGATTAGCTGCAGTTTCAAGCTACACTGGCTCAGAAAATTGTACCTTCCAGTTTCAAATCTGATAACCTAACTGCCATATTACTAAATGGATATCTTTTTTCAATAACATCCTTATTTTTCTACATCACTATCCTCCATAACGGGATCAATATAAAACAGATTATCAAAGGGTTAACTTCAGTCTCACAACTATATTATGCTCCAAACATTGTACATTTGAGTTCTAAATCTCATAGTCTATCTGTCTATGCTGGAGCTGGTATAATTTTACAGGTCTCTGCCCCTATAATTGGATCAATACAAAAATAGATATCAGTTATCTAGCTTCTTCTTGTTTATAAAAAAATAACTGAACATTGTATAAAGCAGCCTAACTGCTGTACTACTAAAGCTGACAATTTTTTTTAGTAATGTCTTATTTCAGATCTCTGTCACTCCCACTCCACCACCCAATAATGGGATCAATATAAAAACAAATCATCAGTTAACTAGCTTTTCTTTTATCCAAAACATAAAATGGAATATTGTATATACAGCTATATACCAGCCTAAGTCATTTATTACTGAAGCTGGTCAAATTTTCCAGTAATGTCACCCCCCCATAACAGAATCCACCTAAAAACAGTCCAGTTAACTAGCTTCTTTTATTTCGTTTCCTTTTTTAGCCAAAAATAACTGACCCACTGAACATGTCTGGTGACCATGGGAATGTCCTGAATACAGCCTATCTTGACCAGCTTCCTTCAATTAGGAGTGCACCGCCCCAAGAGACACGGACAAAACAACTGTGTGCTTGTGTGTGTTGGAGACATTTGAGCCTGTAATTTACTTTCTGACTTTAATGACCATTTAGTCTATAATTTTCTTCCCGCAATTGCTGGTATTGATTCAGCATTGGCTAAGACCTAACCAGAATGGGAGAAAAATCTTTAAAGATTTGAGCAATGATTCTATAATTAATATAATATTTTTAGCTTATGATACACCTGATCTGTTGCAGATAAGTGAACACTTACTGCCAACCAAATCCTGCCCATTAGCACATTTTATGCTGGGCCAAACATATCTGAATCATTTCATTACAGCTAGCCTAAGACTAGACAAATAAAGCCTCTGGTTCTTAGCTTAAACTGCAAATAAAAGAAGAAGGAAGAAATATATATTTTGTTTAACAATGCTGTAGGACATTTTAAATAAAAACTATTTGGATTTAGCAAAGGGTACTTTAACAAGAAACCTACTGTTGCTCCTTTAAAAAATTATGTTTTATATGCATTTTTCTTAAGCAGATATTTACTGATTATAGGAGATAAAATATCAATAATGATTAGAAACTAAGCATTTGGTTATTTTGATACAAAGAGGAAATCAATTACCAGCAAATGTTTTCATTAGTTGCAAAGAGTCTTTGCGAAGGACTTATGTATACATTAAAGCACAATCAAATGCATCCATTATACCATTTATGAAACACACTCTTCATAACAGCAACCTGTTTTGGTACTAGGTCTATCCAGAACATAATGTAATGATTCAGTGGAAAGGTGAAGTTAACTAACCTCTTCTAATTACCCTCTAAAATTCACTCCTGGAAAGATTTCCACATATTCCCCTACACTATATTGATAGAGTAAACCCTAAACAAACCTAAAATCCTTCCTAACTCTATCCTTAATTCTAACCTTGACCCAAGCTTCATCCTAACCTTAAACATTCCGCTACTGTTAAGCCTAACCCCAATCCTAACCTTAATATTTAAGGTTGGAGGGTTAAAGGATATAATTATTTGATCTAACTCACCTTTCTACCTCACATAAACTTAAACAGAACTCAAATACTAGTACTTTAATTTATAATTCAATATAAAACCAATAACAAAAATTCAATACCGGTATATGAATTATGTCATTACTTACTTCTGCATTTATTAGAATTAAAAGTGTAATGGGAAGCATAGTTATCTAGCATTTCATTATGTACTATCAGTGAAAATCATACTCTTGCTCCCTGCTTTTATGTGTTGTTATATTACATCTGGAAGATCTGTTTTCAAACAGGGAAAATTAAGTCAAGATGACCATAACTTTGATAAGATGCAGACTAACACATGCATCATTATCCCTCTCATGCTACATTCCTTTACCAAGAAAAAATGCTTTGGTCTTTCATAACAAGTACAAATTAGGTAACAGTAAAAGTATACCTATGATTAAAAATGTATTTTAAAAGAAAAAACTGATACATAGAAGAAGCTTTTACTTGAATAAGAAAGCATTTATTATTACAAAAATAATTATTCAATCAAATTGCAAACATAACATTTTCATTTCTGCATAAAATATATGACACATGCTTGACTGAATTCCTTTTAACAAAGATGGCATTTATGTTTTCTTAAATATTTTCACTATTTAATAGTGAAAATATTCAAGAAAGCATAAATGTCATCTTTGTTAAAAGGAACTCAGTCATCTGTCATCAAAAGTAATAAAATCATGGATATGCCAGAAAAGGTTATGAAAAATGGAATTCAGAAAGAAAGGAAGTAAATGTTTTATTTAACAATGCTCTGACCACAGTTTATTTATAGTTACATGACACTAGCCACTTATTGGAATCATTACACCAAGCTGTAGCACCAGGTTTCCTTGTTCACTAACAAAATGTCTGTAACCATTGTCTGATGTCGCATTACTGTAAATACAGTGTGTTTAGATAACGTATTCTTAAATAAAAATTTTAGTCTCTTTCTTCCTAATTGCCAAGACAAGCAGCTGCATGATGTCCATTAAGTGACTTCTGAAAATAGACTACAATTTGTAGCTAAGTCATACAGTCTGTCATCAGTATAAGTGGGTATAGAACAGCACTGTAGATCTGAAAATAGACTTCAAATTTCATTCTCCTCAGTTCTACTTCTAAACATTTTATGTGCACATTCAGAGCAAGCTGTTATAGCACATGCCTTTCCTAGCCACTCACCTCAAGAGCCTAATGGTCTGTCCAGGACAGGAGATTAGTAGTTAGTAATAAGGGGTTAGTGAGAAAGAAGGGGGGTGTAGTGGCCTTACACCTACCAACTGAGTCATTAGAAACTCGCTCAGGGTGGGAGCTGGTACTAGGACATGAACCCAGCACCTACCAGCCTTATTTTTGAGACCAGTGGCTTGGACCACTATGTCATCAAGGCCAGTCTCCTCCTCAGTGTGATCATGACTGACCTACTCTTGTGGCCATTATTCCAGATTTCTTCACTTCCCTGCAAATTCCACTGGTTATGAGACAGTTAGCATTTCCTTGAACTCAGTTTCTTTCTTAATCCATTGATAATTTTAAGGCCTTGTGATAATGGCACGTATCTTTTAATTATCTCCTCAATTTATTTCCTAATCTGTCAGTTTTTCAGCCTACTAGATAAGACATTTGATTTCTATTTGCCCTATTCCTCTTGTTAATATATCCAAGAAAAAGACAGCAATTCCTCTGCCTGTTACAGACAAATATTGTTTAAACCAAGAACTCCAACAATTTTTGTACCTACATTACTGGATTATTAAAATGTTTTTTTTTTAAATTATACTACCTGTATGTGTGAACCTTTAAATTTTAACTATACAGAAATAGAATTTGTTTATATTAAGACTGTCATATCAATGGCATAACAGTGGACAGAACTATGAGTCAATTGTTATACATTCACATTACAAGCTAGAGGTTATGAGATCAAACATGTTCATCACAAGTCATTGTTCTTCCCATGTCACGACACACATATCTCAATTAACCATTTTATCTGGGCACATTATTAGTCTAGTGGCAACCGCACCAGCAGCAAAGACATTTTTGTATATATAAAATTACATCTGATCTTTTTACACCAGTTGGGTAACACTGGCTGGAATTGGAAAACAAATATCAATGAATGTCAGCTTTTCTTTGATCTACCTTAGTAAGATAAAACTATGAATCAATATTACCTGTAACACAAGGTCTGTAAGTTCGGTGCTGGTTAGGCTTGTTATAGTAATTCTTATTTCAGCTGCCTAACAACTAGTTTTTAACAAATCATAACTGCATCTAAAGTATTTCTTGCTGTTAATTCTAAAGAGCAACCTTTAGAGAAGATAGAGGTTTTCTGACAGTACCTCTGATACCATGATGTAAAATGGCATTAGTAATAACAAGCATTAAAAAAACCCTACACACACAGAAAGAGATGGAAAGAGAAAGAGAAAAAGAGAGAGATAGAGAGAAAAACGTAAGGGAATGATGTTTTTCTTAAAGGAATTGGTTTCACTGTAGATGACTCAGTTAAAAACAAATGATATGAATTAAAATGTGTTCATGACTCATTTAACATCATCCAGATTTGTGTGTTTATCATACAGCTATTAATAACAATGGATTTCATATGGGTGAGGAAAAGATTTCACATTTTACAGTTGTCATTTAAAGTTCATCATCAAATCTGCATCACTGATTTCATCTGCCTCACAGGCATTGTATAAATAAACCTCATTTGATAAGTATTTTTTTTATTTTAAGCAGACACCTCAGTTAAGCATCCATCTTCATTAAGATGTCACAATTAACAGCTAGATGAGTCTTAAGGAGTCATTTCTATTAATGAAATCTTTTAATGTTTAATGACACTCATATTAAAGGAGATATATAACTATGCCATAGGCTGTTGGGTTTTAAAAGCCTGCATTAGCAGACTGTCTTTTTATTATGCAGAAATATTGTACATATTAACCTATATTTACCAACCACCTGTTTTAAGTGCCTATTTATGATTGTAATTACCGTCTCTACAAGTGGTGCAAGAACCCAGTATAGCTGGTCACAGGTCAATCCCAAACAGTGAGCTATACTAGGGGGGATTTTCTTTATAAAATATTTAATGCAATTACTAAAAATGTGTTAAGTGTGTCATTAAATAATAAATTAATAATAAATAAATTATTTAAAATATGAACTATAGCCCTTTTAATTATCTAATATAAAATAAAATAACCAGTTTAAAACAGTCATCCATCTAATCAATTTATAAAGACTTTTTATGTGGCAGTTTAACACAAGTCACACTGTAGTGGTAAAAAGATTATAATCAATGTGGATTCTCATGACAATTACCCTTTACTGAAATAAGATCACCCTTAATTGATCTGAAGAAACAGCAGCATTGTTTTTCAGTCTCATTAATACTCTCCAAATTGGCAAAAACAAGTCATGCAGAAACAACAACTGCAGCAGCGAGACCGATAAATCTCATGACAGTGCAAGTACCACTGCCAAATATACACAAGTCACGCCAATCAAAAATACATGTAAAATATAATGCAAACGGTAGACATAGAGGAAAAAGCAACTTTTAGCTACTTACTGTAAGACTGAAGGGCAGCTGAAATGCTTTATCAGTAGTCCTCAAACTAAAAATAGTTCATCTGTTGATAGATGAAGTCAGAGAATGGCAATATGATATAGGCTCATCAAAGTCGATGACCACTAATGTTAACCATTAATATTGTGCTGTGTTGTTCAAAAAGCACCATAAGAGGCTTTTTACCCCACAGGAATTCAACAATCAACCTTCAGATTATGTCCTGGCTTCCAATAAGCACAGACAGAAAAAGAAAAATGATTCACGTCTTTGTAGATTTTAGTGTTCCAGACTGTACTGTACTGCAGCAATCAGTAATTGGGAGTCATCATGACATGGACGTTTGGATGCCTTTTTCGCAATTACATCTGACTCACTGCATAAAATAAGCAAGAGTCAGACAAGCATGGGGTCTAAATGAGAAAGCTTTGGGAGAGGTCTGGATTAATGAGGTAGTGAGGCTATTTGTGCAGAGACCAATACAAACTGGGAGGCAAATCTGTGTAATCTCATAAATATTAGTGGCCATTACGATAGGGGTGAGATTCTGGATAGTGTTACAGCCCCAGCGCATAAACCACAGTCTTTCTACAGACTGACATCCACAACCCAGATCCTGATGTACATCAAAACGATCTCTTAGTTATCTCCTCTTTTCTCTGCTGGCTATCTTTTAGTTTATACACTTTGGTTTTATCATGCATCTTGCTTTATTTCTCACAGAGATTTTACACCAGACAAACACTGTAGGCCTATAGTTGGATAATGTAGTAAATAGGGATAGCATGCTCAAAGTTCATATGCACTTTTTATCATATATCTTGCACTATTTCTTAAAAGATTAAATGCAGATACTGTATCAGTAGAAACGGTAGAAAAAAGAAACCCCATGTTTTAACTATTATCTTGTACCATACATAATCTTTTTAAATAATTTTACACCAGATTTAAATTGTATAGATGGAAATTGAAAACAATAAAAATGCTTTGTGGGTTTGTTGTTGTTGTTGTTGTTGTTGTTGTTGTTGTTGTTGTATACCCTATTTCCTCTTAGAGCCTCTGGGTATTCATTTTCATATGTTAGATAATGAAAATATATCCATTACATTATATCACAAAAACAAATTGTCTTATTAATGATAAACATGAATAACTGTTATATGCTAAATGTTTGTTTCTAAATGTGATACATAGGAGAAATTAACCAATGATTTCCATTAATTACTGTTTCTTTTTATATACACTTGTCACAGACATGACAACACATACCAAGGTTTCTAGTGTTAGCTAATCAAGAATAAATTTTGATGATTCATTGGAAAGGAGCATATTCAACCACACTGACTTCATTTTATCAGACTTTTAAAAACTAAAATATTAAATCTAAAGTAAGTATAGTCTAGGCAAAGTCTTGGTTTTGTCATTATTTATCTACTTACTAAGAATTTAACTAACCATGTTATTACTAACTTACTTTCTTCTAAGCATATTTAATATAGATTTTACACAATTCTGTAAAAGGAAATTGCAGAAAATAGAAATAGATCCCACAGTAGAGTTTATCTCTAAGCATATTATTACATTATGTCACTTTCAGTTTAAATCACAATATAAATTATTGTATTTCTAGGGTCATTGCTACCAATCCAATTATGCATGGTGAGTCAGATGGGTTGGCCATAAAACAAAAAGACAGATAGACATGCAGACAAACTGATTCATTGATTAATCTGTATTCTCTTTGGTCTAAACATGTTTTTAATGTCTCTGGCAGAAATAGAAACAAATCTATATAATACTGTTATCAAATGAGGAAAAAACCTGTTCACAAAAATGCAAATTATTTTTAAAAATCAAACACCAGTTGCATATACAAAGCCTGGCACCTATACTTACCATAGCAGCAATCTGTATACACAGTATATAGATATATCTGTCACACACAAACTACACAACAAACAAATACTTTCACATAATCCTCCAAACAACAATAAAAAAATATTTCACCAACAAAGTAATTTCGAAATCTTACAGGAATCTCCAAAAGCTGGTGTAGCAATATAGCAATATCCCTGTAAGAGCTTGTTGTGTCACTCGAGTTAGCCAGATAGACTTTGTATCACTTGAGTTAGGCAAATAGACTGTTTAATAAATGTTCAACTTGTATATTTATCTCCAGTGTTCCATGTGCCCTGACTGTGCGGTGTGTGTGTGTGGGTAATATGAAAATATGACTCACGGTGATGGGCCGGATGCTTGTATAGCAGCCTGCCCCACTCACTGTGGTACATTCCTTCTTGATCTTTTTGATTAGTCCATGCACAGCTGATGATAAATGAGCTATCTTTTCAAGTGAACAACTGATGCAAAATAACTCCCTATCATTCCTTTCCTAACTCCTCTCTGTTGCATTGTGGCACTAAATAAATGTCTAGCAATAGAAACAGGCTGGTGCTAAGATGTTACTGAGGTTTTTTGTGTGTGGTGGTGTTGTTCATGTTTCCATTAGTAGCCAAATAGACTATGGTTTGTAAGGTAAAAACAAATGACTATTTTTTAATGCATAAGTAAACAATGAAATAATAGAATATCAGTAAATAAAATGTATTAATGGAATCATAAAATGAACATCAGAAAATTGTTATTAGCAGTTTGCTTTTTTTCTCAAATTGTAATTTGTCTTACTAAATTAAAAATAAATGACTGTTTAGTGAACACAAAATGTTCAATAATAAATCAATAATATATAATTATTTTTTTTAATCAAAGAACTGATTTCTTACAGTTACATCATACTGAACCAAACAGACAGAAAACCTATTTTCAGATGAATCTTTCAAATGTCTTTCCCCCTTCTCTTTAGCTTGTTTGTTGCATTTGTTTTTGTCTATGTTTGTGTTATATTTGGAGACCTGACTGTTTCAATTAATTATTATTTTTTTTCTTTCTCAAATGTGTACATGTTGAATGAACCCGTAGCAGTATTAATGGAAAAAAAAAGAAGAAAACCACCTAGCATTATGTGATGGGTTTCTATTTTTGACTATAAAGTACTACCTAATAGACAACAGAGGCATTCCATGACCAACAGTTGGGGAGTGCTGGGTGGAATGAGAAATAGCTCAACACATCAGCCGTTAGGGTTGGTTTCCAGAAACTGTGTATGACCATCCATCATAATACTTCACCACTGAGCTATGTGATATTTTCAAAAATAAAGACAATATCAGAGAAGAAGGAAGGAAGGAAGGAAATGTTTATTTAACGATGCACTCAACACATTGGTGTACGGTTATATGGTGTCAGACATATGGTAAAGGACCATGCAGATAGTTAGAGAGGAAACCAGCTGCCGCCACTTCATGAGTTACTCTTTCTGATTAGCAGCAAGGGTTCTTTTATAGCACATACCATGGCCTTTGATATACCAGTCATGGGGCACTGGCTGGAACGGAACATAGCCCAACGGATCTAATATGTGGGAATGATCCGACAACCCACCACAACATGAGTGAACATGCTTACCACTGAGCTATGTCCCGCTCCCAGAAAAGGAGGACAAGAAGACAGAATGAATAAATGAATGAATGTTAATGAAAAAACCAAGCACAAAGAAAGAAAAAAGAAATATGAGAATGAAAAATAAGAAAAAAGAAAGAAAAATAGGTAATAAGTAAAATAAGAAAGAAACAAATGGAATAAAGAGTGAGGACAAAACCCAGAGAAAATATATTCACTGGAGGTAATTTTTTCAACTCCTAAAGTGATAAGTTTGCCATGGTCAGACTGACTAAAGATTCACTGTGATTAATTCCGACAACTGTTACAAGAAGTAGCAGATGCCAATCACAAAACTGAAACAGCATTCCACTAAAGTGTGCTGGGTAAATAATTTACTGCACAATAAAAAGAACATAATTTGCAGATATCAATGTGGTTCCTACATTCCTACTGGATAGAAGGGAAAAGTACATATTTTATATCTTTAAAAGCAATTTTTTCAAGGAAAATAATTAAGGAAACTAAGGGTACTGTTTTAGGAATAACCTAAGAAAGCATAAGAGCAAAACATAATAGAGAAACAGAGCATTTAAATTAATGGCAGAGAATTAATACAAAACAATTACTAGTGATATACGTGTATCTACAGAACAATAAAATGATCCATACAGTAACCTGCATAGTATACAAAACTTTATTCTCAACAAATAAATATCAATGCAGTAAATCTATAGAAATTTAATTAGACAATGCTATACTTTAACTTACAGGTTATACAATGAATAGCACAGCATGTTGTAAAATAATAATAATAATAATAATAATAATAATAATAATAATAATAATAATAATAATAGTAATAATAGTAATAGTAGTAATAGTAGTAGTAGTAATAGTACTAGTAGAATAGAACTAGATGAAAATAATGATGATAAATGTAGTAGTAGTAGTTGTAGTAGTAACAAAATCAATAATGTAATAATAATAGGCCTATTGTAACAACAACAACAACAACAACAACAACAACAACAACAACAATAATAATAATAATAATAATAATAATAATAAAGGTGGTGGTGATAATAGTAGTAGTAGTAG
>JAUTBW010120587.1:0-14694 GCA_032361425.1 Peltospira smaragdina | reverse complement strand
GTGTGTGTGTGTGTGTGTGTGTGTGTGTGTGTGTGTGTGTGTGTGTGTGTGTGTGTGTGTGTTTTTTTGTTTGTTTTTAGTTTTTTTGTGTGGTTTTTTTTTTTTTTTTTTTTTTTTGTTGTTGTTGTTTTGTTTTGTTTTTGTTTGTTTGTGTGTGTGTGTGTTTTGGGGGGTTGTCACTAACCCAACCGTAGGAATCGTGGGTGTAAGATAAAATATCTGCTTTGGTAATTAATTAAAATCCAGCCAAATTCTAACAGACTCTGCCCATATCTTGCTTGTGCGAAGTGCTAATTGTCTGACCACGTTTCAGTGAGGTGACCACAGCAGATTGTTTTTTATGTGATAATGTAATATACTTTTACTATACCGGTACCACTTGTGAAAATACAACATCTATACTTCTGTAATTACTACCAAACAGCAGCTTTGCATGTTGGTGCATCAACTTCTTTATTACAAAGGCACTCAAAATCCATGCCACAACCAATGCATCTTCTATTTTAGTATCAATCAGCTCTACTGTCCAATGGCCCTTTATTATGCATAGCAATTTATATTATGATAATACTAAAGAATTCAATAACAACCTTTATCTTTACAATCTTTAAAATTTTAACAATGTTGCTTATTCTCTTAAACATGTTACCTACCAAGTACATGACTGGTGCATTATACCCGACATTTACTAGTTACAGCATTGATTAAACAAATAAGCATCTGCGTCTGGGTATTTGTAAACTTTAAACCTGCACAACAACATGTATAAGGTGCTGTTGGTGCAATGTAACAAATGTACAGCTGCTAATTAATTAGAAAACAATGATCTCAGATCGAGTCGGAACACAGAACACACATGAACAGAAGAGACTGTAAATGAAAATAATTATTGACAAACCTAACTTGGCAAATCTGAGTAATAGACAAATATGTGATATCAGAAATGTTGGCTAAACATTTATTGAAACAGAAATTAGATTTTACGATTACATTTAATAATTTTTAAAAATTTCTCATTAATGTAAATACTGCAACATTCTGTAACTGGTAATGAATACAATATTCTGACATATACATGAATATTTATTATAACTTTAGTTCTGATTATTGTAATTTAAACATGTACTCAGCACATTGCTATCGAAATTTCTGTAATACACATTACAGGGTCAATGTGTTTTGGAAGCAAGGCGGGTATTTATCACCAGCTACAATGGTCTTACTTCGGTTTTGTCTCCCTACACCACCTTTACTTTTCCTTCTCTTCTATGGACGGCAGTAAATCAGTTTGTCACGTTTTTCAAATAAGCTGCTAGAGAAAAGAAAGTAATTTTGATCACATGTTCAGTTCCATTTGACTAGAAATCACAAAATGCAAAATTATTTAAGGAATGTAAAATTACACATATAAATGAAAATTACTGACAGTCACTATTTATTAACATAATTGGAATGTATATGCACGATACCAAGCTACAGATGGAACAAAATGAAAATACTAGACAAAAGTAAATGCTTGACTATGACAACCATTGCTGTATTAGCACTAATTTTTAAACTGTAAATCTAAACACTGATTAACATGGATATTTTTTAATCCAAATTTGTACTTCACAAGCAGTTCTGACCAGTTAGAATCAACAGAAAACTGAAATTATTTCTGTCACAATCTATCAATAGAGTTATTATTAATTTAATGTCCTCAAACCACTTACATATTGTTTTAATTATCATTTGACATTGATTGCTTTTTGCTTATTACTGAGCAACAATCCAAACAGACTTTCAGGATCTGCCTGTGTTTTGTTTCTGTCTGTAATTAATACACAGGTCTACACAGTGTCCTAAGTCACATCTAGCTCTTGCGACGTCAAACTAAACTGCCTAGTCCTGGCACAAACTGCTGATCTCTGGCAAAACCAAAAAAATAATCTTAGTTACAACTTCACAAAGAGAAATAAATGATCTAAAACTAGTCAATGAATTTAGACGATGATTTAAAATACCTTATTGGATGAGACAGAAATCTTAAATATGACTAGTTTACACATAATACAGAAAAACTTATTCCCTACAACTTTGTTTTACATAGTACAACACATATTTGAAATACCTATGTGCTGAATGTTTACAGCTGATAACTATTGTTTTGTATTCTGATGAGTACTAATTTGGTGTATATTCCAGATAGCTAGCTAGAAATAACTACTTCATTTAAAACATTACTGCGTTAATGATTTTAAAGGGCGACAGTGTCGGTTTTGTTGTCTTTGGTGACAATCTTGACAAGGCTGCCGTTTTCAGGGCGATCACCCTTTAGCCATTTGTGGAACAACCTGCAAATAGGAAATCACATGACAATTCACATTACAACTAAAAACATTCCACAGGAATTTTGAGTGGTTTTATTTATTTACAAACAAATGAATGAAAATAATAATAATAATAATAATAATAATAATAATAATAATAATAATAATAATAATAATAAATAAAATAAATAATGTTAATATTATAAGGGCTCAAATGTTATCTGAAAAGTATGTTGGCACAAAAATAATTTAAATTACACAGTCGATTTTACCATATTTTAACACTAGTTACTAATACAACATACAAGCACTACAGTACATGAATTACACTTATTAGCTTTAGCTATTAAGGGTATCGTCAAACGCTAAATTCAAATTTTGCCATTTCATTTAAAACTGGATTGTTGATTTTACCATGTTTTAACACTGATTACTAATAAAACATACAAGTACTATAGTACCTGAATTAAACTTGTTAGCCTTTGCTATCAAGGGATATTGTCAAATGCTAAATACGAATTTCACCATTTTGTTAAGCATGGTGTAATGGCCACTTGTGTCTATTTTATTTTATATGGCAAAATAGCTTTGTAATATTGTAGTTGATTACTAAAATGCAACAGTTTAGTAGATTGATACGAGTTAATACTGATGTTATAAAATGTTTGGTGTATTATTTCTATATAATTACGTCAGAACTAGTGTTTTAAGTGCAAAATGTCAATTCTAAATACCGATGATGCTGCTTTAACCGTGGAAGTAATATGATGTCAATCGCACAAATGACGTCATGAGTAGTTCTGAATGAACCTGTGTTGTGTTCGAAAATTATTTATTTTTATATTATTTAATAAATTGACATTAAATACAGTTAGTATATGACAAATTTTCACTGTATACTATAATGTATAATGTAATGTTAGTAATGTATATTCGTTGTAATGACTATTATTATCAACCATGTAGTGTTATTGTAGTCTATGGGGTAGAGTGCTCGATTGTTTGGCTAATTCTCTGAACAATTTTTCTAAATATTTCTTCTACAGTGTTATTTTGGTGAAAACTATTTGCTGCTTAGTAAAGATTCGTATTGTAGGTTTCTAATTAACCGCGTGTCCCACCATTGCTAATGTAGTGTCCCACCATAATTTTTCACTTTTAGGTCTGAGCCGATGTAAATTTGCTGATAGGTGGGACAGCATTTTGTTATGTACTCAGGAATTGGGATTTACTCTGTAAAACCATAATGGTAATTACAAAGTATATTTATTCAGCATTGTTTTCCAAGACCCAACCCAGCCCACTTCGACAGCTGTTAATAATTTCACTTGGTGTCAGTTTATAACCATACCCCAATTGTCATCGCTATATTTACAGTAGTAAACTTATTAAGAGCTGTCCACCTGAAGAAGTGTTTTGATTGGTCAATCACTTTGTCGTGTCCCACCGATAGGGTATAAATGGAAGCCAAGTTCGCATGGTGGACGACTTTGAAACTGACAGTTGACTAGTACATATAAATAACGTAACGTTATTTCCCCCTTGTCCTATCCCAGCGCTTTATGTAGTATTCTAAATTATTATTAAGAAATGTTAATGTTAAATTAATACAGTAACTTGGAAATAGTTGGGCCATCACTGATAATATTATAATGTGAATTTCTATTATGACACTGTTTCGAGTTATTAGTTCCCTAAACCTATTAGGCCTACATATTGGAGTGACTTTGATTAATCTTGTTAAATAAATACATTATTTGTATCTGCTGTGGAGTTGTCATCTGTTGGAGTTAACTGTACAGGATCTATACAGTCACCCGAGGGCCACTACAATACACATACAGATACATATATATACAACAAATATATATACACAGGGTTCTACATTAAGGAATGACCGGATGACATTGTATAGTAAACAGCGGGTTTGGTCTTGTCATAACTGTTTCTTACTAGCCCGTTAATGATTCTGCAAACATTAATAATTTTCCTTCTCATGCATTAGTGGATTTAATATACATGTTCATGTATATAAATGCTTATATGCCAAGGTTCTATAATTAGATGTGATGCAATGAGCTATGAATATACCTAATATTGTTTTATTCAAGTAGTTACATTAGTAATTCATTATCTGTATTTTTGATATAATAATTATGCAGTATGAAGCAAATTTTACAAAATTAGCCCTGCTTAAAGGTATATTTTGTCATTCGACGTTTTGGTCTGGTTGAGATTGTGTCAGGTATAGTGCTAAAATTAGCTAACGTTGAACCCTGATAAAGGACGCACTACTGCAAGGTATAATATAGTGTGGTAAGCCTGTGGCAAAATACACTATGACCTAAAACAAATTTGTAAACAGGTTTTTTTTTGCTGAAACATGTTCATCTGAACATATTGTAAAAATTAGAAGGGCGAGTGAAATTCATGAATGGTGATTTAATATCTTAAAACACTAACTGTGTGGCTAGTAAGTTGGGTTTTTGTAGCATCAAGGTGTCACTTTGTTGACAAAAGCATTGACAATTGAAATTGTGTGAACACAAACATCACCGTTTCGGACTGCATTAGTAAAAAACTGAATTGTTTGGCCGCTTGGTGGTTTAAGTAAATAAATTCAACATAAATGCATTGAGTAACAAGACCATGCCCTCATTCCTATTTCATCTGAGGGATACGAGCCTGTGACTTCTTGAGACCCAGAGGGTATAGTTGTATGTTGGTCAGAGAGATTCGCCACAGACTATTGTCTTGGTTCAACCGCCATGCATATACTTCAACCACAATGATCTTATGCTTATGTTAATCACAATCTAAGAAATACTCAATTTGTTTCTGTGATGGTACACTATTATATTCATTTTCTAAACAAACCTATCTTTAAATTTCAGTAACCTAAATTGAGTAAAATCAACGAAGTTCAGTGTTAAAAGTTCTTTACTTATTTTATTACAATGGTCAAGAACTAAAATGCTTCCGAAACAAAAGTAGTACAGTTGGACTAATTCGGCACCATTGATAATGAAAATTACATTTAAAATAGATTTTTAGCTCTAGTTTTATAGATACAGTGCTGTGTCAGTACGAGTACAAACACACACATTCAGGAATACCCGGTAATGTAAACCACACTGACACTCCCTCAGTATTGTTTCAGCTGTCAAACAAGGTGGTTATGTTGTTTAACACTTTTTGTGATTGGAAATAAGGTAAAAGTACATTAATGTATATGGATTTACATTTTATCTACTGTAAGAATAAATATTTGATAATTTCATCAGACAATATGTAATTCGTATACTGAATTTGATAGCGTTTTGAATTAAGTATTCACATTTCTGCATCAAGTTCTTGTGCACCGATTCTAGTTGTTATTTTGCTTTCTGTCCTTTGAGATGCCTCGTATGTGTGTGAACAAACCAGATAACTTCTGCTACATTTGTGGTGAAGTGACGTTCGTATCGCAAAAGCGCAAAGTAACTGCTCTGGTTAGGAAAGCCTATAACCTATATTTTGGATGCAGAGTTGGAGATCAGGACAAGAAGTGGGCTCCTCACATATGCTGCAACACGTGTGCAACTAATCTTCGCCAGAGGCTGAACAGGAAAAAGAAATGTATGCCTTTTGCTGTAGCAGTGATCTGGAGAGAGCCAACAGACCATAGCAACAACTGCTATTTCTGCATGATACCTCCGGTTAGAAAAGGTTTGTCAATGAAGGAAAAACACTCTGTGCAGTATCCAAACATTCCATCAGCTATTGATCCAATGCCCCATGGAGAAAGACTGCCTATTCCAAATGCACCAGAATAATTTTCACTTGAATCAGATCAGAGGAAGAAAACGATGATTGCTGTCCTGGAACTTCAGTGACTAATGACCCAGATTTCGACAAATAATTTTCCTCTGAACCACACCTCATAACTCAAGGTGAACTTAATGACTTAGTTAGGGATTTACAGCTTCCCCAAAATAAGGCAGAACTCTTAGCCTCTCGACTACAGCAGTGGAATCTCCTGGCAGCTGAAGTTAGAATTTCAAAATTCCATGATCGTCAACAACAGTTAACTCAATTCTTCTTCATGAAAGATGATATAGTAGCATACAGCAATATCAGTGGTCCGATGGAAGCCCTCAACATAGTTCATAATCCATATGAATGGAGACTCTTCATCGATTCATCCAAGACGAGTCTAACAGCTGCATAATGGTAATATTAAACCATCAATTCCATTGGGTTATGCAGCGCATATGAAAGAAACTTATGAAAACATAAAGCAGTTGTTGAAATGCATAAAATATGACCAACATCAGTGGCAGGTCTGTGGTGATTTGAAGGTTGTTGCTCTTCTGATGGGTTTGCATGGAGGATATATCAAATACTGCTGCTTTCTATGTGAATGGGACAGCCATGCAAGTAATGTCCACTATGTCAAGACAAATTGGCCACTCCATCCATCATTGCAGCCTGGTAAGAAAAAATGTCAGCATCCACCACTTGTTGAATCAAGCAAGATATTGTTACCACACTTAACGTATAAAACTGGGCCTCATGAAGACTTGTCAAAGCCATGGACAAAACAGATTTGGCTTTCATGTACCTCACTTCCAAATTTCCCAAATTAACTGATGCCACAATAAAGAAGGGTGTTTTTATTGGGCCTCAGATTCGTGATATTTCTTAGAGATGTTGAGTTTGACTCTGTACTGCATGGCAAGGAAAAAGCTGCTTGGGAGGCATTCAAATTAGTAGCAACAAGATTTCTAGGAAACGAAAAAGCAGAGAACTACACAGATTTGGGAGAAAACCTCAAGGCATATAAATGCATGGGATGCAACATGTCAGTTAAGATCCATTTTTTGCATTTGCATCTAGATTTCTTTCCACTGAACTGTGGAGCAGTCAGTGGCGAGCATGGTGAACGGTTTCACCAAGACATCTCATCCATGGAGAAACAATACCAAGGCAAATAAAGCCCACCAATGCTAGCAGACTATTGCTGGACGGTGACACGTGAGAAGTATAAATGAAAAGTATAATTATTTTAGATTACAAACCTCGTTTTTGTATCTCCGAAAACATTTGAATAAAGCCACAATGAAGGGAATTCCCTACCGAACCTAGGGGTTGTTTTCATTCTGGAATGTTGGAACTCTTGAGGTAAACAGAAAAAATATTACATCTGAACCATTCATATTTATTTGGAACTGATCAACATAAATAGCTACTGTATTTTTAGATAGATAGATAGATAGATAGATAGATAGATATACTGATGTTTATAGGTTTACTGTGTTGCAGATTCAGGCGTTTCAAGTGAAGTGCCATCAGCAAGTGGAGCCTGCAGTGATGATGGCTATGTTGGTGAATATAGTGGCCCGCAATACGACCACCTGCACCAGTTGTTTCTCACCAAGAACTCGAAGCTGTGCAGTGAAGTGCATAGGAATTTCAATGAGTTCTGTCGAGCATCAGACATCGCAGAAGAGCAAGTGAAAATAGAGGACCAGATTCTGCCAAACAGGTAGTGCTGCCAAGCATAATTCAAGGGTGCCCTGATAGGCTAGTGTTGAAAATGTCAACCTGACATACAAGATTGTTTCCCGTCATGGAGCTCTGCCACGTGTCCAACATTGTAGAAAAGTATAAGCCGACCCCCTAGTTTGCCCCTTTAACCTTCTGACTGTTGAATTGTTTTTGGCAAAAAAACGGTGTTAGTAGGTGCACAAATACAAAGTTTTCGCTGATTTACTGAATAAAAAATTAGGTAAACACATAAAATAATGCTCATATGTAAATTGGTACAAATTATATTCAACTTTATTTCATGTTCTGGTTACATTTTATACCAGTAAAAAACTATCAAAACTGCGCAGAAAATCAACGAAGGTGGCTTTACTTACATATGTTAGAAGCTAGCTGTCCGGCAAATCATCCATTATTAATAATCCATATACTTTGTTGACTCCACATTTTTAGTGAAACAAACTTAAATGTTCTGTCTGCCATTTCACAATTTTTTATGTGCATAAAACGATCTAAATTTCCATCAAATTAGCTGATTCAATCAGCTATCAGTTCCCCAAAGTGATCATGAAGTTTTGCCCTTACTGTCAAATGAAAACACCCAAAGAAAATTGTGTTTTTAAATCAAAATGTCTTAATATTTTTGGAAAAACTAGCAAAAACAAACCATAGCAGTAAACACTCTGACCTATTTCCTGTTGCCTGGGCATGCACACTAGATGTTTCTGGGTGTAAAATGGTGGGGAAATCGTATTAAAGGGACACAAAAGATCGGCAATTTCCGACTCGTTTTTCTTGATGTTTCGCAAGATATCTCGTCTGCATTAGTCAGAAGGTTAAATCAGGTAGAATATCATTAGCAACAGAAAGTGGTGTTGTTGTTTCTTTTTTCTTTTTCTTTTTGTTCTTTTTTTATGAAATAAATTTATTGTCCCCCAGATCAAAGTCAGTGTCAAGGTTGGGGAGCCTTGATTTTTGTCTTAAAAAGAAATTAAAATACACTTGATGTAATACAAAGAATTAGTGAACAAAGTGGTTAAAATATTTTAGAGGCTTAGAATTTAGAGGCTTCAAAATGAATGCTTGTAAGAAATATGTGTATTTTGGACATTTTTCATTTGTATCCTGTCAGGCAGTATGATTACCAGGCAGCATCATTATGTCCTGAGATAACTGGTTTTGAAAAACAGGAAACAGATATCTGCAGACATGAGTAACCTTGACCGCTCAAAAACCATAGCAATCCCCTGTTTACCTGATATTATTAATCACAATCCTTAACTACAGGCCTGAAATTAGTAGGAAAATATAGTTGTGCCAATTTGTGTGTGGATGGGAATGCAAGGTAGGCCTGTGCATTCTGTGGACTGTAGCAAAACATACCGATTTTACAATCAAAGTAAGCATTTGTGACATCATAGGTTTAAATATTTTTCAATAAAGAAAATATATTTTTCATTTAAAGAATAATTTTGTATTGCAGATATTTATTAAGCATATAATTATATTACTATCAAGTAGAAAAAAATAATGAAACACTTCTGATATGTATTTTCAGTCCAGTTTTGTCATGTATGTGAAATGACCCTATTGAGCTTTGGATGACCTTAATGTTAAAGAGAGAAAATGTTATCGACCGTGTATGTATTCAGTAACACTATTAGAATGATATTAATGTGGAAGACTGCTTTTAACATGCAGATGTCATCAAAATACTTTTTCTCCATGTTGGCTGGTCCACTAATAAAACTTTCTTTCCTTGGTATGTTCCAGACTGCAGGATGTGAATGACTTCAGATATGTGTTTTAAAAAAAATTATAATAATAAAATTCTTGCTATATTTCAGACTGCAGGACGTGAATGACTTCAGATATGTGTTTTTAAAAAAATAAAAAAATAAAAATTCTTGGTATGTTCCAGACTGCAGGATGTGAATGACTTCAGATATGTGTTTTTAAAAAAATAATAATAATAAAATTCTTGCTATATTCCAGACTGCAGGATGTGAATGACTTCAGATATGTGTTTTAAAAAAAATAATAATAATAAAATTCTTGCTATATTTCAGACTGCAGGACGTGAATGACTTCAGATATGTGTTTTTAAAAAATAAAAAAATAAAAATTCTTGGTATGTTCCAGACTGCAGGATGTGAATGACTTCATGTTCCCCCTCTTCCTCACATCCAAACAGCTGCTGCTGCTGCTGGATGGGTCCCTGAACGGCCCCTACTTCTTCGACCGGAATGACGACGGCAGTCTGAAGGTTGCCATCGAGGGCTGGGGCACGCAGGACGACCTGTTTGGCTACACCCCTCTCGACCATGACTCGGATGATGAGCAAATGGATGATGACGACCAGGATGATTTTCAGGATGAACCTGTGGCTGATCAGGCAGCAGTAAAGAAACACAAAATGGACCCTCGTCGGGAAGTCACCTACAATGTGTTTGCTAACGAGGTTTGGCCAGCAATTCAAAAGAAAGTCTTGGTAGACTACCACCCGACGTTGGTGTGGACAGAAATCATATCCTTCATTCGAGGATCAATTGAAGCTATGATGAAGCCCAGTGGATTCCTGCTGAAGGAAGAATATATTGAGCTGGGACGCAAACGAGCTCCCAATTTCAGTGCAGAGCGAGACAAGATCTATGATCTGTTTGAGAGATACGAACGCTTCAAGACTCAGAAGTTCCTTTTTGATGAGTCGGATCTGATCCACTCAGTCTACAAGCGTTTGAAGACCCTCGAGGAACAGCCGTGGGTGCTGCATCAGATATACGTGGATGAAACTCAGGACTTCACCCAGGCCGAACTGGCAATTCTGATTCGCATAACACAGAACCCCAACAACATGTTTCTGACTGGCGACACTGCACAGAGCATCATGAGAGGGATTTCCTTCCGCTTCAGCGACCTCAAGACTCTGTTTCACTACGCCAAGCAGTCGCAGCACACTGTGGGCAAAATGCGGTCAGTGGAGGTCCCCAAACAGGTGTACCAGCTGACCCACAACTATCGGTCCCATGCAGGGATCCTCGCCCTTGCATCGGCCATCTTGGATCTGATGGTGGAGTTCTTCCCAGAGTCCTTTGACCGTCTGCAGAAGGACCAAGGTTTGTTTGAAGGACCTCCTCCAGTGCTTCTGGAGTCGTGCAGTCCTGGAGATCTGGCCATCCTGCTGCAGGGAAACAAGCGTAAGACGTCTCACATCGAGTTCGGGGCGCACCAGGCCATTCTCGTGGTGAACGAGGCAGCCAGAGAGTCCATCCCCGAAGAGCTGCAGCTTGGTCTCATCCTCACCATCTACGAGGCCAAGGGGCTGGAATTTGACGATGTCCTGCTGTACAACTTCTTCAAGGATTCATACGTATGTTATATTCTTTTACTTTACTTAAGAGTAAGAAGCACGTAATATTGAAAAACTTCTTTCAAGGATTCCTATGTATGTTATTTTCTTATACTTAATCCTCTTCAAGCTAAGAAGCATGTAATATTTAAAAATTTCTTCAAAGATTCCTACGTATGTTATTTCCTTATACGTATGTTATTTCCTTATACGTACTTAGTTAAACCTCTTCATGCTAAGAAGCACTTAATATTGAAAAATTTCTTCAAGGATTTCTAATGCATGTTATTAATATCTGCCCTGTCTATTAACCTTTTTGTGTCTGAACGCTAATGACGTTGTGGACTGAACGTTTGTTTGACGTCATAGTGCGCTGTGGATTTAGTGCTATTACTTGGTATGGTTCGCGATGCCCTATTATTATAAACGATTGATTTAATTTCTTATACATTTTAAGTTGAATTTAGCTTTAACATTTATGTAACACTATAAATTTTATTTTTTATTAGGCCTATAGCTATGTAACATAAGCTAACTAGGTAGAGAACGGTGCACAAGAAAAAGTCAATATTGTTACTCATTCTGAATCGGGTGGGTGGGGATTAAGTTTGTTTGTTTTAAGACCAATTCGTTCTGCCAACTTTTAACATCGATAATTTATATCGACTTTGATTGACATATTTTCGTTTTCGTTATTGTTTAATAATAAATACTATGGATTCTTGTATTAAAGTATATGTATTGTCTTTTTTATTCATTCGTACAGCTTTGCCATTAAAATAAACAAAATGTACTGTAGGCGTCATAAAATTGCGAAAGCTGTAGTTGCTTTCAGAGGGTTCCCCGCATTTAAACGAAAAATCATAGTAATTTGTCGTTAAAAATATATTTACATATCAGTGATGCAATTATAGTACTTTATGAATATCCCATTTACTTTCATTATGTAGTATTGAACAGAACAGTATTCAGTGGGAAGTAACTGTAGAACTAGGTTTCTTCCACAGATTTAACAGCGACCTGTACGTGTGCCATCAACTACGCCAAAGCTATGACTTCTGCATGCATGTAAGTACATGTATACGAAATTTTGTTTCACACCTTGACCACCAGCCTCGACGACATAGTGGCCTAAGCCATCGGTCACAAAAAAGGCTGCTAGGTCCTGGGTTCGTATCTGTATACCGGCTGCCGCTCACAGCAAATTTCTAATGACTGAATGGGTAGGTGTAAGGCCACAGCACCGTCTTCTTTCTCACAAACTTGTAACACGGTTACCAGTCCTGGACAGACAATTCAGACTACTGTGTTGCATGGCCAGGACAGGCGTGCGCTATAACACCTTCCTCTAAATGTAACTACTAATTACCTATCCTGGACCGACACCCGAGGTTTGTGGCCAGGACTGGCATGTACTATATCAACTTGCTCTGAATGTATACATAAAACAAGTTTACCTACCTATACTTTAATATATCGCTGTTACTGTCATACACGAGACTAAATTGCTCCATAGCACAAACGTTGCAACCCCTGGGCCAATATGTATACCCCCGTAATTGAAGAGACGGTTTACTCCGTCAGAACTTGTGACCATGACAGGCGTGTGCTACTACATCTTGTTTTTAGTGTGGGCACTACACATTTTAAACCAACATGACCAGGATGTTGTAAATATCACAGTATATCCAGTTCGTTTGATGCACAAAAGGCAGTCAACTCCGTAATGGATTAGCTGGGTCATGAAAAACCTCGCTCTGATAAAGTTCTGTTCTTATTGATTTCATCCAAGTGGGCACTTGATACATCGCTAATATTGGAATGTGATTAATGCGATTCGTCAGGAAACTGAACAGATACGTGATTACAGCAGATAAACATAATCATTCTGGTTTGGTTCAGTTTGTAATACGGTGAGTTACGTTAGTATTTGACCTTACAATGGATTATATATGGTTTTATCCACTGTAACTTTAAATGTAGGACATTTAAACTAAATAAATATATAATTAATTAACGATAGACGTTAATGATGACCTGCAAGTAAATAAAACGTGCAATTATGATTGTACTTGAAATTAGAATTGACTTTATGTAAAATTAATCTACATAGTGAAATATTAAATAATGTGATGTGTGTGATTAATAATGGCTTGATTTGCGATATACAGATCTGCTACCGCTGGTCAGGACTGTCTAAACTCGATCACGTCAACCACGGATACTGCCTGCGATGGAACAACGTTGACTGCAGCCTACCTGACGGGCGTCATCGCGCCATTGGTGACCACTGCGTGTGGAGGTACGTGACAAATGTGGGATCTAAACTATGTTAATGGGCGTCGTGCCTAAACCAGTATTGGATACAGACACGTTAACATTGTTGAAGTACATAAGTAAGTAACGGGCGTTGTCACGATGCGACGTATTGCAACATATTGTAGCATACGGCTTGTAACTTCTACAGAATTAAAGTTACATTATCGGTTTTACCGTGTTTTAACACTGGTTACTAATACAACATACAAGCACAACAGTACCTGAATTACACTGTCGATTTTACCATGTTTTAACACTGGTTTCTAATACTACATTCAAGCATTACATTACCTGAATTACATTGTCTATTTTACCATATTTTAACACTGGTTACTAGTTACTAATACAACATACAAGCACTATAGTACCTGAATTACATTGTCGATTTTAACATGTTTTAACACTGGCTACTAATACAACATTCAAGCACTACGTACCTTAATTACACTTGTTAGCCTTTGCTATCAAGGGATATCGGCGAAATTTAGCCATTTTGTTTAAGCGTGCCGGGTCTCCCCCCCCCCCCATGAAAGAGCATATGCTAACATAGAGCGTTTGTGTGTGACTTAGATAGCGATAGTAGCACAATAAGTCTGGTGTGGAGCGTGCCAGTTAGACATAACATGACTTGATCGTATTTTCTAAATGTTTAATTAAAAATATTCTCGACATAGTGGGTTTAACACTAAAATCTTTACAATTCAGGCATTCTCATTGTATGTGTCAGTATGTTACAGTTCGGTATGCTAAAAGTCGATATAACGTGTCGCATAATTATAACGCCTTTGTACTCATGCTGACATCCGTGGACATTATTATTTGTTGTTTAATAAACGTTAACAAAGGTCGTCTGGTTCTAAAAAGACAACAAAGAGTTTAATTGGCCAGTTGTAAAAATATGACTTACGGTATATAATTTCGTGTGTGCTTTTCATGCATACTTTTTGTTAAATCAATTTTTATTTTTCAAGGCTAATCAGAAACGTTCATGCAAATGATATAATTTGTCGAGAAATAAACAGGAGTATAAACAATCAAACCAAACGAATGACAGTATCATAGCTCACGGTGACGTTAGGGGTGAAATGTGCAATGATATACACCATTATTCATAATGATGATGAATAAATAAGACCACAAAGATGTGTCAATAACGTATATTCTTATTCCACAAAGAATTTACAA
>JAUTBW010120476.1:0-14705 GCA_032361425.1 Peltospira smaragdina | reverse complement strand
AGTATAGCATATTTGTTGTGCTAGCACTAGGTAAGTATGAATAATAATGAAAATTAGAAACAAATTTTCCAAATCTTTTTAATTAAGGAAGAGGATTAATGTAGCTCAATGATAAAAAATGTAATGGGTTGAGGATCAAACCTTTTGTAAACTAATTTTCACAGTGAATGACAAATTGATGTAGCTACAGTACATGGGCACTTGAAATTACATTGTCAATTTTACCATGTTTTAACCGTGGTTACTAATACTACATACAAGCACTACAGTACCTGAATTACACCTGTTAGCCTTTCCTATCAAGGGATATTGTCAAACGCTAAATTCAAATTTTGCCATTTTATTTAATCGAGGCGGGTCTCCCCATGAAAGAACATTGACTAACATGTGTATTTGTGTGTGACCTAGATAGCGATAGTAGCATAATGAGACTAAAGTGAAGCGTGCCAGTTAGACATAACATGACTGGATCAACTTCTCTAAATGTTTAAATAATACAAATATTCTCGACATAGTAGCATAGTAGTGACAAATTTGTAGTTATTTTTGGCAGGGTTTCTATACTAGTGGTATAATTTGTAATGGCTGCCTTCAAAACTAAACAAAAGGCATGTACAAAAAACGAAATAAAATTTAGATTTTTGACTGTTTATTAAAACCAAAAAAATACATTATCTTGTCCTGTCTTGGGGAATTGAATAAGATGCAATATTTAAAATCACAAATTGTTAACTGCATTATAAATGTTTTATCATTAATCCTTTACTATTTGCCATCAAAGACCATATCAAGAGAACTTTAAAAAAGAAGTCCAGTGAAGCAGTATTAAAAATAACCCAGTAAAATTCCGTTTGGGAAGTAGTCTAACACATTCTGTTAGCATTGGCAGTTTGTAAATTAAAACAGAGCAGATTTACAAATTAACAGACCCATCAGTATGTGTTGACCCAGCAAATGTAGAATAGACCTCACACCAGCTTTTGCAGTTTAACCTCTCAGGACAAAATGACTTTGTGTTTGATAGACATTGATCTTGGCATCCAAGTAAATCACACGGAGAGTGATATAGCTCAGCATTCGTGTTCACTCATGGTGCAGTGGATTGTTGGATTGAATCCACCTAGTGGACCCACTGAACTGTTTCTTGTTCCAACCACTGTTCTACAACTTATTATTAAAAGGTTGTGGTATGTGCTGTCTTTTTGGGGATAATGCACATAAAACAGTGTAATGTTGGTAATTGTAAAGAGTAGCCTATGTGGCAGCAGCATATTTCCTTTCTCTTTGTCATAATTGTCCTTAACTATAAGTATGTCTACAGTCAGATAACTGAAATGTGTTGGTTGTGTTGTTAAATATAAATACAGCATTCCAGCCCTTCTCTCTCTCTCTCTCTCTCTCTCTCTCTCTCTCTCTCTCTCAGTAAATCTTAACAAATGGATTACCCACCACTAAAATAGATGTCCAATTATCCATAAACAAGAATATGGATTATCAATCCCTCCAACTCAGTAATGAGTAGCAGTCATTAAGAATCCTACTCTTTCCATGTCTGAATGTAGGATAGCTTTTAGCCAACTGGGCATGTGAATATAATATATAGCATTTCATTGTTGGCAATATTATTTTTAAAAACTGTTGATACAATCAAGGTGCATATTTTGTAGAATTTTATGTTCCCAAACTTTTTATGTTGCTATATATATTTATACTGTAAATTCCGTACTCAGATTGGTATTAACATATATGTTCAGAGAAGGGCATTGTAATGCAAAAGGGAAATTACTCTATTAACAGTTATTAGTCCACTGGTACTTTTAGTCCACAAATGATGGAAAATCTATTTCATAAATTGCCTATTACCAGTACATGAAGTATTTAATTATATCATTTTGTGGTCATTTTGCAGCTGCCACGAACATGTGATTTTCTGATAATACAGGAATCTAATTACTCACTACAGGAATTATACTTAATAATCCTTTATGTAGCACACATCTAACACAGAAAAGCTGGTCCATGCCAGATTTTATTTGCAGGCTGATCAAACTGTAAAATACAGCCAGTTTTACATTGTTACCTAAAGAATTCAAAAACTTGAATTTTGTTATTAACAAATATTTTAATGTTTTACTTTCAGATTAAATACTACATAGATTTTGTTTAATTAACACACTGAATACATTTTATTAGTGGTTATATTTGTATCAGAAATATTTATTTTAGTAAAAGAAATAGAACTTAATTATTGGAATTAGTCTTAGACTGAGCACTTCAAGCGAATAATTTCACTTCTTGAAGTTGAATATTGAACCTGTTACCACTGAGAGTACGGATGTTTACACACAATACTATTGGAATATTAAGAGTGGACAATGTGATGACTGGAGTTAGTCTCAGACTGAGCACTCCAATAGAATAATTTCAATTCTTGAAGCTGAATATTGAACATTAGCCCTGAGAATAAGGATGTTTATACAAAATACTATACAAAATAAAAATTATTAAACATTGGGAATGAAATGAAAAATCTATGGAGTGACTGTGTTCAGGTACTAGTTCCTTCTGTGTATTTTTTTTTTTTTTAATGTATTTTTTTTTTGTTTTGTTGTTTTTTTAAATCTTACTGTCATTGCTGTTAGTTATTTAGAATGCATGCAGTCACAGCTATATATAATCTGGTTATACTTATATCTGCCATGTGTGAGTTCACTAAGACAAGCTTGATAGTGGCATTCTACTTCAGGATACTGCAGAAGGGTTTCATTTTGGGTAACTGGTCATCTTGAGGTGGCAGTCCTCCTGCCAGGACACCTAATGGTAGTATATGCAAGCAGACATGACTCTACCTTGTGCAGAGATTTAAAAAAAACATTATGGACTTCATTGTTTACAATGCAGCCTGGTTCATGCTGTCCAATTAATACACATTTCCCCTACCCACCAAGACATTTTAGATCTGCCCTTGAAGGTTAGTCTTTATTATGGTTCAAAGCTTTGGTATTTTGTTTACCTGGTTGGAAGCCCAATACTGGTCAGACTTATTGAATATAATGTATTGGAAAACACATAAAGTACACATAATCTTTTGTCACTTGCTAACATATTGAACTTGGTGTTGCTGTATACATCTGGAATGTAGCCAGCCTGGTGTATGGAGACTGTGTTGATTCAAATAAACATAAACAAACATGGGCACTTCAGCTTCTGTGCACACTGTGTGCTTGAAGAGCCCATTGATAGCAGCATTGTGTCTTTGTTGTAACACATGTACCTGTGAATGCACAGCAAATATTTCTCAGTTCCACATTGTCCACTCTTTAATAATGAGATGTAGCTTAGCTGTAGAGTGCTCACGCAAGATGTCATGATGAAGGTTTGACAAGACCATGCCATAGTTGGGCTTTAGGAGTCTGACATGTTGGAATAGTGTGCCTAGACTGTGAGATAGTTTGGTGGAAGTAATATACAAATTTATAATGTAACTTGCATAGCTCTATAGATTGTTTGATTCAAAATATTATTTTGCGGGGAGCGTTAATAACCTAGTGGTGATTGTGCACACCTGTAACACGGTCGATGTGAGAACGATCCCTGTCAGGTAGCTACTAGGTAGTTTTTTAAACTAAAATGTTTCCTATGCTGATATAACCATTATTAAAATGTGTTGAGTGTGTCATTAACAAAAAAATATTTTAAAAAAAATCATTATTTGACATCGGAAACATTGTTACAGTTTTATTTATTTATTTATTTATTTATTTATTTATTTATTTATTTATTTATTTATTTATTTATTTATTTAACAACTAATTAAGTATGTTATATCAGACATGTAGGCTCAAGGCCATGGTTTATACATTCAACAATATTAGGCTCTTCTCCTGTCTTGGACAGAGGAACTGGCGATGTCAGATCTTGCACCTACAACAGGCATATGCTGTAACAGCTTAGCTCTGATCTTGCATGTTAAAACAACTTGACCTTAATTTTGGGCACTGCAGCAGCCCCAAGGGAAACCCACCATTGTCATTGCATTAGAATAGAGGCTTGTTGCTTTTTTATGTTGTTGTTTTGTTTTGTTTTGTTTTTTTATAGGTGGGTTGTTTGGTTGTTTTTCAACTTGAACTGTAAAAAGCAATATATCTTTTATGTGCAATATTTCACAGTAAAACCATGGCCTTAACTGGAATGCAAATTATCTCAGTGAGTTCATTGGATATTGAACTACCAGTATTTACTATGGTCCATTGATACAATTAAAAAGGTGATGTTTTTTCTTCTGTTTTTATTTTAATTTTTCTACTTGTAGAATTAGACTGTATGGCAGCATTATTAAAATAGTGAAACTTTGTTGTAAAATAATCCAAAGATAGCATCACTAAAACAAACTTTTCTTTCTTTAACCGAATGAGCTGCATGTATATTTCAAAACTTATTGATCTAAAATGCCTGCATAGCTGCTGTTCACACCTTTTCAATTAGCAGGTAAAAAATCATTTAAACCCTTTGATATTCCTACATACCTTAGTGTTACAGGTATTGATCAGTGATCTTAGCAACACACCTTTATGTTCTTGTTTAATTTAATGTCATCTTAGCAACACCCTATACTTAGTCATTTAATCCAAAATTGTATTAGCAACCTGCATTTATTTAACCATTTAATCCAAAAACATCTTGACAACACCACTATTTTATTCAGTCATCAGTTAATCCCAATATCTTCCTAACAGCTACCTTTAGTTCAAGCAGATAAGCACTGAATGATTTATTGTGCTAAAAACCTTGACTACTGTTTATCCTGAGGGAGTGGCCCAAGATCAGTAGCATGCTTCAGTTTGAATTTCATATATTATTATGCAATATATCAACACTGGCATGCAGTATTGGTCAATATTGAACTAAGAGCTAAGTGTAGTGTTGTATATCAGTGCATATATAGGTAGTTGTCATCAATATTACAGGTGTACTTGGTCGTGTTTTTTCTCACTCTGTTATTTTGATCTGTGTTAGCAGTGATTGAATTTATGCACTGCTATCTTTATTTTATCCTCCAGGCAAAAACAAAAATAGGCAGACATAAATAATATCTTCTTTTTTTAGCGGTTTGTCATTCATAAAGATGTGTGTTTGTTGTTTATGGTAGGTATATTTGTGAATGTGTCGCAGTATCATACCTGGACCAATGGGATGATAGAAAGCTTTTTATTGATTACCATACAGAGGAATCGGTGAAGCGTGGTAAACCGTATATCGAAGTGATGATATACATTGTGTGCCGGAGAGGAAAGTGCCGAGCAGGCTCTTAAACAATTAGGTGTCATTCTTCTGGATAGCTCTTGGGACTTTTACCTGAGACTGCATTCAGGTGAATATAGGTGTGTGTTACCAGAACATTTCTTGTTGGTGATCAGAAGTTTTGTGAAAAATATTCATCAATTTCTTAAGTGTGACAGATGCAGAAAGATTTTGTGCAAGCTTATCGTTTATGAATCTCAATCAAAGAGTACAGTTTGGATCCAGGTTTGAATCTAAAAAATGTGATAGTTTGTTTTTTAAATGGTACATCAGTATACTTGCTGGAATCAAAAACTGTTTAGAAATAGCATCAACATTTAAAATGCCAGTTCATCTCAGAAAAAAATGTTTTAGGAAAATGTGGACAATGCACTAATCCATGACAGTTTTATATTAAACATTGTGATATATTTTGACTTGATATCTGAAGACTGTCAAAGAAAAATCACATAAATTATGGTTATTCATAAAATTAAACTCAAACTACAAATTATAGAGCACAGCATTGTGTTCAGTTTAAATGTTTGAGGAAAAGACCAGTGACCATGTAATTACAATGAAGATATAACACACTCCAGTAATGAACAGGTAGATAAGGAATG
This sequence comes from Peltospira smaragdina, assembly GCA_032361425.1. NCBI lineage: Eukaryota > Metazoa > Mollusca > Gastropoda > Neomphalida > Peltospiridae > Peltospira > Peltospira smaragdina. The sequence continues at coordinate 8,802 of JAUTBW010120476.1, read as the reverse complement.
GCATACCTGTGTGTTACCTGAACATTACATAGATAAGACATACATTGACAGCTGCTTGTTGCTTGTCTAATAAGTTGTGAATTTATCTGGAATTAGATCAAAAGGATTGTGTGAGCCTGTGTCAAGATTACGTTACTAAGTCAGCATACTGCAATGTTGAAGTTGCATGTGTGTATAATTGTATAATGTTAAGAACTATGTCAGCCTACATGGGATCAGCAGTGTGTAGGAGTTGTTCACTACTGTATACTAGTACACAGGATGACAACAGCTACAGATGCTGCCAGCAGAACTTCACAGGTGGTCCGTCCCACAAATGAAATACTGCAAACTTGGCACCATTAACATATTGATCTATCCGCCCATGTTAGGATGTTTACAAGCATATGGAAAAGAAACTTTAAATATTGCCAATTAGTGGATATAGTGTCTTACTAGTATCAGAAGTGGATAGTTCATTCTGGAGTTGTATTAGACATTTAATAGTGTGATTGGACTGTCATACACATTTATTACTGTTAATATTGGACATAGGCACTTCAGTGAGTTTTATTTCAACTAGACTTATATATATTTCATTTGTGTCATTGCTGAACATTTCAGTTGTGTGTTTCTCATGATGGAGTATCATAAACATCAATTTCGCAATAGTTAGATGTATTCCATACAGATGCATCTACAGGATTTAACTTTTTCATAGGCCTATTGTACTTACAATGGGACCTAGTTAGGTATTTCATTTTGACACTAACTTTCAGTAGGGTGCATATATGTGCATTGTGATCTTCATAAATATTTTTAAATTGCTGATATAATTGGCAAGATAAGGTGCTGAAAAGTACTGAACTGTGAAATTATGAGATGTTGATTTTAAAAACTTGTAAAAGTGTAATCATCACAAAGTGAAAAACATTGTTCAAAGCCAACCCCTAAGGAAATATGAAAAGAAAAATTCCATCCATTCATATATTGAACTAAATACGTGGCTAGTGTGTTGGTATTCAATTCTGATCAAATGGAAAACACATAATTAAGAACCCATAGAGTGCAGACCTGAATTCACCTTACATACCTGGTGGAGGTAATAGAATTGAGTTATGAATGGCCTATCATAAAGGGACATCTCTGCTGCCAGACAGGACAGGGTCGTCTTTGTGTGGTTTTGTAAACTAGTCCGTGTTGACGCTGGGGTGTAATGTGTCAACATCTTGGGCTAATGTGACAGAACCAACACCACGTGGGGAGGAGAGTGGGCAGCCACAGTTGAGGTGTTGACAGATTGCCCAATATTGGTGAGACTGTGCAGATTACATGGTGTGCAGGTTATGTGATTGTTCAGTGTACCAGTTCGGTGTTGTGACAGGTACATAGATGACGTCTGGAATGCACTGTTTGTGTCTTCAAACCTTGGTGATGTGATGTCATAACTAAACTGAGTATAACTGGATATTAACAGAAAGAAGGACTGGCTTTTCTGTTTACTGAAGTACTTATATTTCAAGCTAATGTTGAGTGTAGTATTGTGTTGGTGTTTTCAAACCTTGGTGATGTGATGTCATAACTAAACTGAACATAACTTTGATATTTTGAATGTACTCTGCTGCTCATGTTGATTTGACCATAACTGGACATCAATAGAAGACATGCAAACTAGTCTATGTATTTAAGCACTTAGAGTGTGGTGATGTGATGTCAGTCTTGAATACAACTGGATGAACATATTTAGAATGTGAAAACTGTTGTATCTAATTAAATACTTATTTTTACATTCATACTATGTTCAGAAAAGTATTTAAGCCTATGATGATGGCATACAAACATCTAGAAGTGTGAAACTAGAATTAATGGAAAACTGAAGATTACATATTCCCAGTGCATTCTGATTCAGTCTCATGGTTGAATAACTTAATTCAATACATGATTGATGAACATAGCTAAAAGCAGAACTATTTAATTTTTAATTTTGATTGACACAATAGTACATTTACAAGAACAGGAAAATATAGGTATTTAGTTAAATTGTGTTTTACTTCATTGCGTTTGAAAGGTACATATTAATTTGTGGAACAAGTGCTAAAACTGATGTCTCATGACATTTCTGCTTGAACACACCATTGTAAATGGATGGCACAAGATTGAGCTGCAGAGGACCATGTGACAATAGCATACTGTTGACTTCACTGATCTGTATAATCAGAGGGGATGTGTGTACCAAGCATTACCAATAAATGTTTTTTGTCCAGTTACACCTGATAACTAGTGACAAAAACTGGAAACATTGAGTTCGTTCTATCTACGTGACTTGACATGTTTTTTTGCAACAAGTAACATGAATTTTCAACTAAAACTGGACGTGGTTCACTTCATTTGACTGGATGAAAATACAGATATCCTGACAAGTGTCATTGTTTGAGCATACATACAAATAGAGTTTGTTCAGATTTGTGTTTGCTGCGGTCTGGTGTCATGTACTGACCGAGTAGTGACCACAACAATACTGACCACAAGTGGCTTTAGTTGGCCAGTCTTTTGATCAGAGTGGACATTGTTCAGAAACATTTTTGATTGTCCAGTTTGTAATATAAATCTGAGACTGGCCATTAGTGGTTTAGTTTCGATTGTGACCACTGGTGTATCATCCTGTGTTTCAGACAGTTGGTTGACCATTAGTATGTTGACTGACCACTAAAGTTGAGACTGAATTCAATTTCATGGACCAATTAGTTGGCTACATTGAGGCCTATCACCACAGTTAAGTTTTGACCAGGTTGTTAAAGTTGAACTGACCACAACTGAATGTGGTCCAGTGCATGTTAACATTGTAAACGTCTAGTTGTTCATCTGGCTGGACCAAGTTAACAGTGGTTGTGACTTACTGAAGGAAACCAACAACACTTGCCTTTTGAAGTTTTTGTGTTTGCTGTGAAGTGTGGTGGATAATTACATGCTGATACATTGTTTGTTTAGAAGTAGAATGAATAGTTAATCCAGTATGGCAAAACGTGGTCACATTTCAAAGGATTAATTGTGACTTCAAACAGCAAATAATTTCATTCAACACACGTACTGCTGGGTTACAAGTCACCCTAGTTATTCCCTTATTGTTTAGTTGGTATGGATATCAGAAAATAATTCTTATTTTACAAAGCAGAATCATAAAACAATTTCTGAGAAACATTACAAAGAATGCTTTATCTTTTAACGGGTGCGGCAGATCTTTTACAAAGTTAGAGAGACAAGAAACAAGAAATAGTAGTAATGTTCTGAAAAACATGAACTTCCTTTAAGACTAAGGTTAACACAGAAATTAAAAACATATTCAAAGGATAGAGGAAAGAAAAACATTTGTTTCAGATATTGAATATTTAAGACACAAATTAAGCAACAAATACAGCTTATTCACAATATGATGAGAGCAAAAATCCCATCAGACTGAGTTATAAATATTTCATTACATTGGTATGTCATTTAATTTCACAGTGATTATCATAAATTGGTGTGTGAACTGGTCAGCTTAACCTTTCCATTCTCATTATTAAACCAGTCCTGCTTGATAACGTGCCAAGCTGATTTTATTAAATTATTATTAACTGTTACAAGAGCAAGAGGTGTGAGAAAATGACATTGTAGATTTACACGTTAAAGGTTGTGTTGATCAACAATATATGATTTTAGAAAATTAAGTATTTTGTTTCAAAGATTTCAGTTATTCTGAAACAATTATTAGTTTGACATTTGACTGTTAATCTGTTAGCAGCTTGTCTACAGTAAATAATTACATACAGATTCATTCAGTGAGTTCAGGACAATTCATCAAATAATTATTACACAGTCATCGCTTGTGATATTCAAACTTTGACACCCAGTAGTCAGAGTGTTTAATGAGATATGCTTTAAAATGTTTATTCAGTAATTAGTTAATCAGTTGATCATTAATACTGAACCACAATGGATTCACTATTCTGGCGACGTTACTTGGATTACTCCAGACCAGTTCCATTTTCTGTGAGATACCTGCAATCACCCAGCCAGTACCCCCAGTCCAGTTACAGACCTCTGCACCACCACCACTACTACCCCAATTCTTCCTACCGCTCATTCAGCTCGCCCTACCGCGTGCTGTATGTGAATGGGAAGCGTGTCAAGGTGTACAGCAGTGTGTGGGACTCCAACAAAACCATTGATGCAGCAGACCAGAAAGCTGTGGTTCTAAAAATTCGCAAAAAGAGAAAGACGCCCAGTCTGATTCTCCTGGCTCCAAGAAGGTGTCGGTCTCACCAGGACTTGACTGCAAGGACAGACTCAGTCTGGCTGGATGATGGTGGTGGTTTCTCCAGAAAGCGGTTGCCCTCGTTTTCAGAGCGCTACCTCGCCATGCAGTCGAAACCACACAGACGGTGTCACTCATATCAGGATGTGTCCACCCTGACCAGGTACTCCAGCCAGCCCAGCCTCTCCAGCTTGTCCATGTCACACTTCTGGGGCGGGGGCGGTCGCAGGTGGGTGTCTAACGTTGATCTGCTGTCTCCGTCCAGTGCGTACGGCTCACTGGAAGATCTGCAGTACTACAGTGGTCACCGCACTCGCAGCACCGAGTACCTGTTCCCGACGCCGTTCTCCAAGTGGTATTCCTCGTCCCAGTCTGAGAGCGGATTCTCGGGGTCTGGCTTCTACCGGTCTCCCAGAACACCACACTCTTTCGGTGGTAGTGACTTCGGGGACTACAGAACACCCAGCATGTTTGGAGACTTCCGCTCCACCTCACGGTCTTCAAGTGTGTTTGGTGACAACATAGAGCTAAGTCTGCCAGCCAAGTATGAGCGGTATGATGCAGACTTTAACCTCATCCACTCACCAGGAGCTGGTAGTGAGGTGGAGGAATATGGGCGGCGGTCACGAGCCGGGAGTGTGTTCTCCGGCAGTGAGCTCAGCTATACAGACATGGGGGCAGCACCAAATATTCTTGAATCTTCACTCAAGTCTCATGACTGGGTTTCAAAGACAGACTTTGAGAGACACACAGGGTATGGAACCGATGAAGAGACCATGTCTGTAGGGTCTGTTGACATTGATGGGGAATGTGTGAGTTTGCACGACAAGAGCCTGGACGTTGTGTATGAGGATGATGTAGATGTGGCAGGTGAAGTGTTTGAGCCGGTTGTTAATGAAGATGAACTGGACGATGCCGAGAGTCTCAACTCCTCCAGCACTAACTCTGTGGTTTGTGTGACTGATGTTGTCATCGTCAGTGATGTAGTGGATGAATTGGGGAATACTGACTCTGAAGATGTTGTGTGTGTCAATGGAAATTCTGCTAGAGAACAGTTAATTCCTGAAAACAGATTTACAACAGATAATAAACTGAAGATTGATATAAAAGAAATAACATCTGACAGTGATATTGATTTGGTTGAGAGCACTGATACAAAAGCAAAAGCTAAGAGAGAAGAAGAGACAGATACAGCTGTAATAGAATTGGGTAAAATAACGAGTGAAGAAGTTGAAGAAGCAGATGATAAAAACTTGAGAGCAGAAATTTTTGATAAAACAAGATCTGAAATTAATGAAGTAGCAAACATTGTAGAAATCACAAATACAACAGATAATGTGACATTTGGAAATTCCTTAGAGAATATTACTGCTGAATCAAATGTTGATACAGACGAAAAGTTACAGGGCACTAAAGTTAAGAAAATACAAGCAGAAATTCATTCATGTGAATCTAGACATCCAGTGATGAAAAAGACTGATGAAAGTCTAGTTAAAACAGAATCAGTAATACATGGGGTGGAATCTACAATGAAAGAGAACAATATAAACAATTCCACATCACAGACTGAAGAGAGTGAACAGTCGGTGTGTGCTGACGTCATAGCATACACAGACCTGACTGACTCCACCCAGCATAAAACAACATCCCACAGACCAGTTCAAGTGCCTGCAGTTCATAACAATAATACGGGAAGGAAATTACAGGCAGTCAAAAATGAGCACAGATACAGTGAGGAAGAAAAAAGTGAAAACATATCCGACCCTAGTCAGAATTATTCAGATCAGAAACAAAACAATATCATAGCTGATAGCAGTTTTCACTTAGCAGATGAAAACAGCCAGGGTGTAGTTGATAATAAAGTAATAGATATCAACACACTGGATGAAAAACAAACTAGAGTGGGTGTTGAAGATAAATATATGGAAACTGGTGCTGAAAGAAATGAAGCAAAAATCACTGCATCAGAAATTAGTGGTTTAAAATATGAAAATACTGGTGTATTGAAAATCATTGACAGTATAGAAAATACAAACGATAGAGAAAGTATAGTTAGTGCAGTAAACATGTCTATTGGAGAAAATGTAGACGGTACTGAAAGCAGTGTAAATAAAACTATGGAACTGTCCGTTTCAGCACACACAGATTTCAGTGTAAACCAGCCTTTAGATATCAGCACTGAAGCTAATGAAGCTGATACCCGTGTTCATACAGCGAATATTACTAATGAATCTGTGGCATTACACAGTGCTGGCAGTTGTGCAATTAGCTCTGAGGATAGATATACACCTGTAGCAGTGGTTGGCAGTGTTTGTACAAATACAGCGGTTACTTCTGACAGTATCTCCACGTTATCAGCAGCCACAAGCCACTACCAGATATCAGCAGCAGCTGACCAGCATGCATTAGAAACTGACAGGCAGGACGCAGTGGTAACGTACACGCACAGTTGTGTAGTCTTGTGTGAGGAGCACGTCAGTCAGTCCACCCAATCAGATCACACACACGAGTCAGAAAGACGTAAACACGCTGAAAACAAACTAGAGGAGGCCGTACCTGGCAGTCTTAATCCCATTAATGTTAACAGCGGTGAGCCGGGGAAAAACCAAAATGAGAAAAACACACATACTGAGGAAATGGAAAATGGGAAATTTCAGGAACTTTTACATAAAAGAATTGCCAGTGACGATTCTGGGAATAAAGAAGAACACTTCACTGAACACGGTGTTGCTATTGTACCAGAGAGGAGAGAGTCTGGGGTAATTAATGACATAAAAGAGGGTAATGGCACTGGAAACAGAACAGACCAGGTAAATACACTCGGTTCTCAGAGAAATTCTCACATTGGTGAGAAAGTGTGTGAAGTTTCTGAAACAGGAGTTGACTTTCTAGAGAAAGAATTTCTTGTATCCCATGAAAAAGAATCAGCTGATTCTAATGGCAGAGAATTACTTTTAGAAGAAGCGGTGATAGTTGGTGAAATAGGATCTAAAACGGGAGCTCACATTTCTGATGTACCATGTGACAGTGCTCATGTGACCCCCAAAATGATGGAGAACATTGAGTCTAGTTTTGATCAGCTGACAGAAGGTTTTGAAAGTGAAACGTACAGTTCTGAACCGAACAGCTGTCAACTAACATCATCATCTGAAAGTATAGACAGTGGGTATGACACACTCAAAAAATCCTGGACAAAAGCTCGACATGTTTCATCTAAAGTGAAGAAAAAGCTATTCAATGACAGCACAGATGAAATAATTTCTGTTTCTGAAAGTGATGATAGTTTTATAGAATTAGAAGAAGCTGGTGCTACAGGTGATATAAGCAATAAATGTGATAAAATGTTTCATTCATTAACTGAACAGCAGTGTGTGTCTTGTGACAGGCAAGAACATTTTGAGAAAGTTTCTGCTCCAAAACGTTTTAAAGTTAATCTGATAAAACGGACATACAAAATAACTAAAACCAATGTGGATATTGTCACTACTCACAAACGAGACAAAGTGGTGGACGCTGTCAAACACACACACCTTGTCAAGTTGGAAAAGACAACTGTAACAGCACAGGGGCCCAAAGAAACCCCTACTGTTGTTATTGACCAATCAAACATGGGGAAAGAAATAACAGTTGTTGATTGGTCAAAAGGTGACGTTTCTAGTGCAGCAGATATACAGCATATTTCTCATGTTAAGAAGGCAGTACAATTCTTAGAAAGTGGTACACTTCAGCCAGCCATCTTGGATTCAAGTGAAAAGAATATCTTGAAACCAAATGATCAACCAGATGTTTTGGTCACAGCTACTATAAAACATGGGTCACAACTAACTGATAAACACAACTCTACTGTCTATAATGATAAAAACAACAGAGATATGACAGCTGATACTTCAGATTTAGTGGACATCATGGATGGGACAGGTTATGATGTAGAAAGGAGACATTTAGATACATCAGTCGTTGTACAAACAACAGAAAATAAACATAATGTTTTACAAAGTCAGACTAACATTGAGACAACACAGTTGAGACAAACCCTACCTGCCTCATCAGAGACTGAAGATAAAGACGTTAAATTATCAGAAGATTATCATGAAACTGGTTTGAAAAATACACTGTTTTCTGATAGCGATGTCAGGGAAGACATATCAGCTGAGAACTCTGATACCACTGAACATCGGCCATATCTTGGGATGTGTTATCAGACTGAAGAAGGAAGAAAATCGGTTTTTGAGCATAATGTTAAAATGTTGGGGGAGTTGACAAATGAGAAAAATAATTACCAGACTGAGAATAAAGAAATTGGTTTTGTGTGTGAATATAATGTTAAAGTGCTGGGGGAGTTGTCAAGTGAAGGTAGAATACAGGATCAGTCACATAATCCATTACTGTATTCACATGATTTATTGACAGGCGATAATGCAGTTAATGAGGTGACAGAAGACAATGGCTCACAGTATAATAAAAATGTTGATTTAGTAGAGACCGGTCGTTCAGAAAACATGATTAACATCTTCCAGCAACAAACAGCCACA
>JAUTBW010120365.1:0-14721 GCA_032361425.1 Peltospira smaragdina | reverse complement strand
ACTACTACTACTACTACTACTACTACTACTACTACTACTACTACTACTACTACTACTACTACTACTATTACTACTACCACTAGTACTACTACATCTATTTTACTGACTGGAATGAATCCCGAACGAACTGTCCTAGACTGTGTGAAAGTGTATCTGATACATCATCAGATATATTATTTCTTCTCTCTGTTTTGACTGTCTCTATTTCAAACTTCATTTCTCCCTCTGTCCCTCTCCCTCCCACTTCTCTACCCCCTCTTTTAGTTTTACATCTATGTGACTGATTCATACACTGTCCTTAATGCCATGATAGAAAAAAAAAAAAAAAAAAGTAATGATTTATTTATATTTGTCTTCAAATAAGTAATAATACAGGCTAAATAAAGACTATTATAGTGCTTGTACTAAATATAATACCTGTAATTACTGGTTTTAAGGCTGGAAACTGTAAGCTGTATTATATGAACAATAAGCCATTATGTTATATATTAGCTGCTGTGACTACTGTATTTGTGGTAAAGCACTCTTAATCCTGTCTACAAAACTAAAATACAAATTATATATCTAATTATATACCTGGTTCACGATGCTACGCTGCACAGAAATATAACTATTTTTTAACAGTCATTTACCATGATTTGGCTTGTGTAGCATTTGTTTCATTGTTGTAAAAGAAATACAGAATGCTATTGTTTTGTTTTTGTTGTTGTTGTAGGTGCGTTGTTGTTTTTTGTTGTTGTGTTTTGTTGGATTGTGTGTTGCTGGTTTGTGTGTGTGTTGTTGTTTTTTGTTGTTGTGTTTTGTTGGATTGTGTGTTGTTGTTTTGTGTGTGTGTTGTTGTTGTTTGTGGTTGTTTTTTGTACTGTCGAAGTAAGGACTGTAGATATATCGATGGGTTTTTTGGTTCCTTTTTTAGTTGTTTTGCTTTATTTTGGTTGTATCTTTTTGCTATTGTTTTTTATATAGGTTGTGGGTTGTTTGTTTTTTCTGGGGTTTTTTTTTCGTTTTGATGTTTGTATGTGTTTGTTTGGAGGGTGGGTTTTTTTTTTTTTAATTGGTGGTGGTTTTTGTTGTTATCCTCTCCCCAATGCTCAAAGTCTGTTTTTGTGAACATTATGTCAGCCCATAATGTGATAATAATTTTATTACTGTAGTATTCAGTACTGTTGAGTGGCAAATAAAGACTGTAGATACACAGCAGATATATCATGAAGTACAATATCTCATCTATTACACACATCCACCATGCTAGAACACATGCACTAACAGCCTGTATTGTAAACCACATTATATTTCTTATTACATTAGAGTACAGTGTGTCCTGGCTGGACAGGCACCAGCACTGACTGTCACAATATATCTGACTATGGTACTAAAAGTACTGAAATTTCAACCAGTGTAAATGTTGCAGTTCCACTGTGCAGTAGGGTAGCCAAGGACACTTGACAATATTTTATTTCAATAATAGTACACATGACCTCATTTCACTCTAAAAAGTTGTAATGGTTAAATATTAATAGAAAAATTTATAATTAATTATGTACATTGTTATCTTGTCAAAGAAATTTTTTTGTTTATCATGTTGAGAAATTTTTTTATTAGTAACAATTTTACTTGGTAATGCAGTTAACACTATAACTTAAATCTACTGGACTTACAAAGATAGCCCAAATAATGAACACTACAACTTAAATCTACCAGCACTGCCATCCTGTCTATTGTAGGGAGCATTTAAAGATCCCTTACAAATTGAACAGATTGTAACAGCAATAGGTTTCCTTTCTCGCTGTTAGAATGGTCTTTATCATTCTAGATATTAAAATAGTATTAAAATATAAATAAATTGTGTTTAGTGCACTATTTAAAAACATTTTTCTTAGTCATACTTCCTCTCTCTTTCTCTCTCCCTCTCTCTCTCTCTCTCCCTCAACAGTTATACCAATGTTAGAAATACAGTTTATTTTTTAAATAAAAGCAGATCCCCAATACTTAGATGGGACAGAATGAAATAATGAACACTTAACAACACCCAAGCATGAAAAATAACTCTGCTGTTGGGTCTGAGAACAAGGTAAAATAATAGACGGTATAGCTGCAGGACTGCTAACAGGCAGACAAAAAGATGAAACAAAAACAGAAAAGACTGGAATAAGCAAGCTGCCCAGTCCTACCTGATCATGCTGACAGTGGGTGGGACAAGAGCATGGCATCCCCCCCCACACACACACACCCTGGCACACTGAATGGTAACACTCTGTGATGAAGCAACATGTGCAGCAGTACCACAAAAGAAGGTTAAGGGCGGGTTACGGTGACATAACAGCTGGGTCACAGCGACCTCAGATCTACACTGTAGTGTTAACAGACCTGTATTCAGTCAGTGGAACAGTGTAAATATATGTCTTGGTAATAGCAAGGAAACCAAACACTGAGACAAAACCTGTTTTAGAGATGACAGCTTGCAGCACTGACCAGTGCTAGCAGTAACTCTAGTACATACCACAGTTATATGAAAGCCAGTACAACAGATATGTAGCTTAATGTGCCTTTTTAATGTTTACATAACATATCTGAGACAAAGTTTTAAAAATATAGAGCATTCTAAAAGTAACAAAAAGAAAAATATAATTTTTGTATATTAATTCAATGTAGTATATTAATACTTAAACATTTATTTTAAATTGTTTATTACTATGTTAACTTTGCATGTTTATTATTATTATTATTATTATTATTATTATTATTATTATTATTATTATTATTATTATTATTATTATCATCATCATCACCATCATCATCATCATCACTATAGATGATTAAAATAACTAATGTTTTAAATATACTGTATGGGATAATGACTGACTGGTTTCAGAAGGTGAATATTCAGATTAACAAACTCATTTACAAGATGTTATGCTGTCCAAGCTACCGGAGTCCACATTATTGTGGAATCACTGGTCCTGAGACGACAGACCAACACTATTGGTCTCATGGTGGGCATGCATGAACCTTTCAGTGGACATGGGCATGTTACAACGTTAACCCTCCTCCGTCACTCCCCTCAACAAATGAATATATGATTAACGCACTTGAGAATAGACATTTAAAATTCAATATATAAAGTATTAGACCTTCTTTAAAGACACAAAATCTCTGTAAAGTATAAACTATTTATAGGTTAATCAGTTAATCCGGGTAATTCATTTTGTTTCCTATAATCAGGTATGTGGTATTGTAACTGAGATGCACAGAAGCAGGTAGATTATAAATTAATTTCTGTGGTGAGCTGAGAGTTAATGAAGAAATGACTGCGTAGATGATTAACGATACACCTGTACAGAGAAATGTTTCATTTAACAACACACACAAAACACATTTATTTATTAATTATTTATTGGCATATAGCACCAGACATGGTAAAAGTTGGTTACTATGAGAAAGGACACCCATTGCTGCCACATGGGTTCTCAAAATAACAGCTCAGGATAGCACATACCAAAGGCTTTGGTACACCAGCTGCACAGCAATGGCTGGAATGAGAAATAGCTCAATGGGTCCACCAGGTGGGATTGATCTGACTACCTGTATAAGTCTCTGTTTAGATTATGGTTTCTGTGAGCAGCATACAAAACAATAGTGATGCTTGCATGCTCAGTCAAGTTTCCAAGAAGAAACCCACTGTAGTCATACCAAGCTGTTCTTTTCAATCAGAATGAAATATTGTTTATAACCATCAGCTCATAGACATCATCTACACCAGCTGTACAGCAATGGCTGAACAAGGTGTATCCCACTGGGCCATATTAATACAATCAGTCTCTTGATAACCCTAAATCAGGTGAACATTCCAACCAATTGATTAAATATTCCTCTCGGCACATCATTCTTGATCTATTAGGCCATCGTGATTACGGATAGGCCTAGGATTAGGATTAGGATTAGGCTAAGTTATGGTTAGATTATGGTTAGTCAATGTTTAGAGTTTAGATGGGTTAGATTTATTCGGATTTAGTGTGAAATGCTCTCTTTCAAAACAGTGGAATGTGTTTAACAGTGCTAATTAGTATCTTGGAGGACTTGTTGTCCGGTATATTAACAGGAAAACGCTTCTATGTGTGTGCATTGTAACAACACAATTAATGTAACACAATAATATTTTACCTTTATTATCGTATTAATGAAATCAACAAACAAACAAAATTCATTTTCAATGATACTTTTTTTTATGTCTTTTCAAGAACAAAATCCATACCTGGTTAGAAGTTGACATTTTGCGCAACTATCCCAAATTGCAGGATATTTTTTTAAAGCGTACCATTTAATCGTGGTTTACTTTTAGTGGGAAATATGTGTGTCACGTCACTTTCTAAATAACAGATGACAAAAATATTTGTAAATTCTGATCTGTCAACAACAATTGATGCTTATTACGGTATGTTTTTATGTTGCTCCTTAGGCATTTTGAAACTGTAAATTATCGTATGCAAATTCCATAAAATTACTGTGTTATCATCAACCTTTAATTTAAAAAAAAAAAAATTCAGGTTTTTTCCTCATAATTGATTTTGGGAGTGAAAATTTATGAATATATAATACTCATACTGCAAAATCGGGGCTCGCGCATAAGCAGATTCCTTATAAACATGTCGTAAAATAGAGAGTACGAACATCGAGATATACTGGGAAACGAGTTTTAGTGATACTCATCTTCAACTTATCAGAAATATGACAGAGGGGGATCTGTTTTATTTAACAACAGACTCAACACATTTTCTTTGTGTTATAAGGTCCAAGACCATTATAATAGTGAAACAGAAAACCCTTTGCTGCTACATAGGCTCTTTCTAATTAGCAGCAAGGAATCTTTTATATACATCATCCCACAGACAGTATCTCACATACCACAGCCTTTGTTACACCAGTTGTGGAGCACTGACTGGAATGAGACTCTGACCAATGGCTGGATCAGGTGTAATCAATCTGATGTCCAACTGCACCATGAGCAGATGCTCTGTCAATCACTGAATTATGCCCCTCTCCCCAGGAAACATTTTCTATCACAGAACTGGTCAACTTCAATGTGCCATCATGTACCACATCCTGTCATATGTTTAACAACCAGTACTAAATGCTGTGGTATGTACTGATTTGTTAACAGACTGCTGTCAAAATTTTTTCTTATTTTATCTAATTTTACTTGCTTTAATTTTAATTACTTGCTTCAAGCATTTTAATATAAACTGTATGTACATCTACCAGCTTTAAACACCAATTTCATATAGCATCTACTTATTCTAAGTGATTTAATTTCATGTATAACAACCTCACATAAAATTTCCAAGTAATGCGATGTATAACAACTTCACATCATCTCCAAGTTATTCAATGTATAATAACCTTGCTTGATCTCCAAGTATTTTAATGTATATTTAATATATAACAACCTCACATTTCCTCTCCAAGTAATTCAATGTATAACAACCTTTAATTTGATCTTTAACTAATTCAATGTATAGTAACCTCACATATAATCTCCAAGTAATTCAATGTATAACAACCTCACATATCATCTCCAAGTAATTCAATGTATAACAACCTCACATATAATTTATAAGTAATTGAATGTACATTAAACTCACATATTAAACTCACAGAAAAAATGTTTCTTTACAACTGATTTTTATATTCCTGCTAAATTCTAACAATACATTTTTGTTTTAATTAAACATGCACCTAACTGACTTAAATAATAAAAGGAAAATATATAAGTTAACTTACACAGCCATTAGCTTTCTGAGCTTTTTCTTTACTTCTGTGCTTGTTTTTGTATCAACAGTTCTAGAATATTGTAGTTATGAATTTTTAATTACACTATTCATAAAATAAATTTTACTAACCCAGTATTTACTCAGACAATAGTTTTAAAAAGCCTTAACCAATAATTTATTAGTCTTATTAAAGTTCATAGATTAATCGATTAAGTACTGCTAGAAAATTATTTACCTGTATAGTGGTACATATACATGATAAAGGGAATTCATGAATAAATGTGTACTGTTTGTAACCACCCCCTTTTTCAAATAACTAGTATTTTTTAGAAGATGACATTTAAAAGTTAAACATCTTATATTTAAAACAATTCACATGCTATAGTGGCAGGGCCGTTATGGTGAAGAAATCCTGTTTATATCTGTTAGGAATATCATATAGCTTTACAAAATGATAAAAGAAAACAAAATGGTGGAGGTTTTTTATGTTGTAAGGTTTTTGTTTAGCTTTGTTGCTGAGGGATTTGTTTTCTTTTTATTTTGTAATTATCATATAATAAATAAAATCCAATTTACACAAACTGATTTTGTTTGTCCATGTACTAATAAAATTAACTTTTGTAAAGTACTATAACTTTAGTTAAACATAATTGTATTTGGTTGTTTTATCATCAAATGGTAATAGATATAAAATAATTATGCCAACACTACAATGTTTATAAACTTACAACAGGTGTGTTCTGTTATCAAACTGTTACCTCAATAAAAGGTTTTAATGTAACTTGAATTACTTCAGCAATAACACTAGCCTAGGAATGGAGGCATTCAACCATTTAAAAACGTATTATGCAATTTTTGAACTAAGAATAGACCAGCAACAATATGAACAAGAATAATAATGGTCTCAACACATGCTTACTCTCAGTAAACATTTCTACTTTAGCAGACCTATTGAACATCCCCAGCTATTTGTTACATGAAAAATTAAACAAATTCAGCTTTATCAAAGTAGAGAAAGCAGAACCATGCAGAGAATAAATTACATAAGTGAGGCAATACGGATCATGGGTTACTAGGGCAAGCTGTTACATAATGCTGGTCACAGCTGGGCGAGACAGCACATTGTCTAGGTGGGGTGGGGTGGGTGGGGGGTGAGCTAGAGCAAGACAGCACTTACCGGTGAGTTCCTGTCAGCACTTTGAGGATGGACAGAGCATGCTCGAAGTCTTCATCATGCATCCTCTCCGAGGCCATTCCATGTGCCGACAATGGGCAGGTCGTCACTTAATCACCCAGCTGCCCAGCGAACAATACCACCGGTGCAGGCCCTCGGACTGGCCGGCCGGTCAGTCGGCTAGCCCAGTGACCGCTGGTCAGTTGCGTCCAGAGAAGCCAGGCTAGACATGGGTGCACTGAAGACCGGTAGCCCAACAATTACATAACAGACAGGCTCAGTCTGAACAGCATACAGAGTGTTTGAAACTCACATAGATAGAGAGGAAGGAAATTGGGGCCAGGCTGGCATAGTAGAAAAGCAGCAAATAGAAAAGAAATTTCCAGTCTGGTTCACATGTTGTGTAACAATCCTTGAATCAGTGTATTCAGCACCACACAGTCCTGGTGAGGCCAGCCAGCCAGCAGCACTGAGTGTGTTAGTGTAAGACACAACACCGCTGTCCTTCAGACAGGTGGCCCACTGGCTTAATGACCGACCGGTGGTCAGCAGCTCCACTCGCTGGCCGGCTGTGGCAGACACATGGTGGCCTGCGACACCGCGGATCAATGGCTGATAGTGGTGTGGTGAACACACGACTGGAAACGCATGACTCCAACTTGTGTCAGTGAATGAGTCGAGTCAAGTCTAGACGTCCAAGTGAAGAGACACACCGTGGAGAGTGAGCAGTGCACTTGAATGCAGTTAGACAGCGACTGCGCACTGCTGCTGGCAGCTGCACTTCACCATGTGCAGCTGTATGCATATAGCACTGTGCATATCGGCCAGCACCCAGTGCATTATATGTCAAAAGTCAGCAACATAATTATCCGGCTAGACATAGAGCACAGCTATGACAATTTTCATGAATAAATTTGCATTTCCAAGCGTTATGCGTTTGTACTGTCTTAATAATTGTAAGTTTTATCAATATCTAAAATATTACTCAAAACAAACTAAGATATATTGTCTAGAATTATATCCATGTGAACTGGTCTAAAATCAGCAACATGCTTCTCTGGCTAGACATAACAGTTGGCTATGACATTATTCACAAATAGTTTGCATTTTAAAATGAAAAAAACTTAACTATAAAAAATTCTTACATCACCTGCGATATATCAGTATCTAAAATATTCAAATTCATTAAAGAAAATCTACTATTAGTATATTATCTTGAATTAAAGATGAACATATTTATCAAGCTAGTTATAAATGTGTCTATCATTCCATTTTTATGAATAATTCAAAATTTACTAACAACAGGTGATTACCTAAGAGAAATGGATTTTATTATATAAAACTAGCTGTTAAACTGCCAGTAGGTGGAACATTTAGCATATGCCATATCTACTAAAACCATAATGCTAAAATAAAAAAAATAATAATAATAATACAACATCTTGCATTATGAGGAATTCCACTGTAGTGCACATCAGTTACATTTCAGAATATGCACCCTGACCATCAGTCCAGACATAATACAGAGATATTTCAATACTCCTAAATAAATGCACATCACTACTGAAAGATTCAACAACAGAAATAAATAGTTTATTCTGGCAGCCTGTAAGTTAAACTGTTTTGTCTAAGAATTTGTGGCATACTTCCAATTCATGAAATAGAGCAAGAGCCAAAATATTCAATCATTTTAGATTTCAAAATAAACATGATAAGATAAAAATGCTAATTATGCTTTGTGTAACTTCTGTTACATCACAGAATCTATGTTTTTAAAGTTTACATTTTTTTTTATTAACACATCTGCATATTGTAAATAATGAACCTAATGGGTCATGATATTACAGTACTCATACACAAGTGCATACATTTTTAGATGTTAAGCTTCTTCATGATTATATCTAATTTTTATTATATTCAACTTTATTTTGTTTTATATTATTTAATTTTTTACTAGTGTGGTGCATATTCACCTAAAAGAAAACTGCATTGAAAAACAATTCTACTTGTATATTTTAAAGTTCTATGCATTACAGGAAAAACAGTTTGTAAATTTCATTATTACTAGTTTGTTAAGCTGTCAGACAAAATCAACTGCCTGAGAGACTGGGGACAAATTTCACACAGTGAGTGTCACCATACAGATACTGCTGATCTGTTCAGCTCACACACTTGCCACCATGTACTACACCACATAGATTTGTGGCATTCTACTGACAGGGCAAATTGAAATGTATGGACTGTTGTTATCTACCAGTAAAACTTGGTAACCTCTGATAAATTAAAAAAAAGTGTTCAGATGTAAGGGACTATGTGGTTGTTACTGTATTTATTGCGATCGTAGCACAAGATTTTAATGCCTCAAATGACAACTGCCATACGACATTATGTCTGTCTGTGTGGCTACACTGTCTTCTGAAGAAGTTTACTGATTATAGGCCAACCACATCCCCAAGTTGGTATTTTGAATAGAACAAGAGCTTCAAATATATAAGGTGTCTTGAATTATTTGTTTTTATTTGGTCACTTTGGGGTGAGTGGGGGTGAGAGAGAAAATAAATTACTGGGTAATTTACAGAACTGAAAAAAAATCTGTTAATACATACAGCAAATTAATGCTTGCATCACTGGCAGATGTTTGGTTACTAAAATATTTAATATAGGTATTTGGTATTTACTTACTTCCAAACACACACATCCACCCACACACACACACACACACTGCATTATGCATTACACTGAAATTCAGTGCACAAGATATTATGCATAAACCATGAAGAACATTAATATTTAGCTTTTAGGTTAATAAAATGAATGATTGGTGTAATTCCCATCACCGAGTCTTCCACCAGTCTGTGCCTAGCATTCTCCACTGATCAATAGGCTGGGCATCACACAGCAAATACACTTATCTGGTGACAGACCAAAGTATGTCACAAATACATTTCCTTTTCATCAGTAACATGCAGTGTTTAACACCACAACTCCTAGAATACTTTGATTAATTAATAATTTAGAAGAGGTAACCCAGTGAAAGTTGGTGCATACAAGACAGCTCACTCAGTACTGTATCTGTTATCCTGACTTATCTAAGTCTCCTTTATGTGTACTCATTTCTGCCAACTTGTTTTCCACTTGTGTCCTAAACTGTATATTAAATGCTGGTAACTATATCTAATGAAGAGACAAAACATGTAAGAGTCAGAAGGCTTGAGATCAGCATTTTGATTTTGTACATTTTGTTTTATATTTTCATTTATATTTGTATTTATTGCCCTGCTGAAGACTTCTGAGCTGAAAATTCAGCATTTGTCTTGTTATGTCCCATTAAATAATGTTCTTTTTTAAACCTGTGTGTTTTTTATATATCTAAGTTACTAAAGAAAATATCTAACAGCTTTACTTAAAATGCACTAGGGTTTATGTAATTTTCTCACACCATACCTGATACCAAATGTCTGTGTTGGGCACATCACTAAATGAACACATTCTCTGATGACACATCATAGTGACTAAATGCTTGGTATTCTCTAGTGATACCAGTTAACCTTATACTAATTCAAACATTTTAGTGTAATGATCTGCAAAAGGTTGTATTAACCAGGATTTCATCAATGTGTCATTATTGGAAAGAGAGAAAATTAAAAGATGCATCTAAAAGTGTTTCTGAATTCATATTGATAATTTACTAATATACTGTTATCTTTGCCCACAGTAACAATAAATTTGTTAATTAAAATACTGGTATTGGAAAACTCCCATTGCAGTGCTGTATTTGCAGTCCGTTGTGTGATCTGCCCTGCGCAAAATCACATTAGTCTGTCAGACAGGGCATTGTACCAAAGTCATTGATTAATCAGCCACACAGAAAATAAATCAATGACTGCAGTGATGAGGTCTGATCCCATAGCCTCACAGTCTTTACCAATGCTAATCACTCAAGACCAAAGTAAGTTCTGCCACTGAGTAATGAAAGCTGTACCAAACTGGACCCAGAATTCAGTTAAGTTATATTTAAACCCCATTATTTAAAACAAACTTAGGAGATAACCATACAGAGTTTCAAGATTTGGGGATGTTATTGTCTATTAATTTGACGTTGCTAATTAAAATTCTCTAATATGTTTGTGTACAATCTGTAATTTGCAATCTGTTGTGTGGTGTGACCAGAGTAAAATCACGTTAGTTCTTATAAAAGTGCAATGTACTAAAGGCACTGAATAATCAGCCAAATAGAACAGAGACTACAAACAACAATCAGGTCTTCAGTCCCTAATCGGATGTCTCAAAAACCTAGTGGTGAGAGTGCCATGGTGGATTTGAGATCAATCCCTGTCAGTGAACTACTAGGGATTTGGTTTTTTAAAAAATGTTTTCTACTTAATATAATCATTAGTAAAAGGTGTTGAGTTAAATAAAATATTACTATTATATTTTTACATAGCACAAAGTTCATGTGTTAATATGTAATCAAATAAAACATTTCTTCTAAGTTCAGAAATTCTAACACTGACGAGAAATATTTAAAAACTGAAGTCACTGTTTATCAGTATCAACACATTTGATTAAAGAGCTTCACATGTTCAGTGTAACATAAGTAAGTATAATTAAACAATATTTTATATAGCCTATTTGGCAGTTGGTATATACAGCTATATCTTGTTTGTTTAAACATGACTAAAACAGCATTTTCATAACATTTTCTAATTATTGTAAAAGAGCTGAAATAATTATGACAAGTAAACGGATAAGAAATAAATGTGGTCTATCAGGTGAGAATCAGTCTTAGATAAAAGGAACTGTAACACTCAACAGAGATTAGTTTTTCATGCTGTGTTACTAAACATTTACCCATTCATTAGACAACAGAAATCCATAGCATACAGACCCGGCTGGTGAATGTTTAATAACAACCCGACATGAATGAGCAAGTTCATAGACAGGCATTTAATGATAATAAGTATTCAAGAGTTATCTCCCATTGATTTCCAACTGCAAAGGTAATAATATTTTTTTGTTCATTAAAGGTATAATGTCACGGAACAGAGGTCTTTATTTCTCTAAATACTTATTATAAATGAAAAGTATAATTATTTTATATTACAAACCTATTTTTGTATCTCTGAAAACATTTAAATAAAGCCACAGTGAAGGGAATTCTCTACTGGAATCCAAACGGCCATTGTTTTTTTTCTGATTTTTGTCATGTCGAAATAATTCAGAAAATTTCTAAATATAACATTAATATGCCACATTTGGTGATTATGTAGATGGTTATAAAAGGTAAATTTAATAACAAATCAAATGTATATATTTTTAATTAATACTTTGTTTGGCCATTAAGTAGGTCAACACGGTGTGGCATTATGCATTTAAGACAGATTAACACATTTTACACTTGAGTTGTTTCCTGTCTAAGATCCACAGTTTGTCAGTTGTTCAAAAGAGAAAGCAAGGAGGGGTAGGGAAGTGGAATGGTGTGGAGGACATAGCAAGAAATAGGTTAAAATATAATTATAGTGATTTGGCATTTAAAATCTCGACCAGTGCTGATTAGGTAGGTAGTCTAGTGTTGGGTTCCACCAAGAAAACATGTAAAACTATTTCTACCTACATAATTTACATATTTTATGTCACATAAAATACACCAGCAAACTGTCATAAATGAGTTATAATGATGAAGTTTTCACTATAGCAGAGTGAAAATAAAACTTGCCTTGTCTCCATGGTATGATCGGCTTTAAATGCAAAACCACATTCCTGTTTCACATAGTTTTGTTCTGACAGTATTTTTCCTCATTTAGGATTAGATCATAATTGCTGATGTCACTGGGATTCCATATTTGAGACTAGACAATATTGACTGATTTGACTTTGATTCCATTGTGGGGATTTGTTTATATTTACTAATAATATTATAATCATTATGTAACACACAGCCAAAAATAAAAACATGGAAAATAACACATTTTGTGATTTCTGTAATGAATTTTGAATATATAAACTAAATGATCCTTCTTACATGTTCATTAGACTGTAATTCATGAAGCAGAAAGACAGAGTGTTGATCACAGTAGTGGCTTCAGTAGATCACTTTCTGACAGTGAGATTACGTCATTTGTTTTCCAACACCTTAGTGTCTATAAATAACCTTTGTTCTCTAGCAGTTTAACAAGTGTATGGCTTTCTAGATGTTTGTCCTGTGGATAATTCATCCAAAGATGATGTGTCCTCTGGACGATTCATCCATGGACAATTCGTCCACTGGCTTCAGACGTCTACTATTTCGGACAATCAGTCCACTAGCTTCAGGCCATTTGTGCACTCAGTTATTGTATTTCACTCAGGAGGCTAAATATAGGCCTACATAGGTGTTTTTTGACATTGTAGTGTTTAATTATTATTGTCTGTGCTATTCAATAATAAAACCACCTAAAATGGCTATAAAAATGCTTCTTTTGAGTCACTTTTACTTCGAGGTCACTCTATTACATTACGACTTTCCCACAGACATTTCGTCCACGGACAATTTGTTCACTCGATTAAATGTTACCCATAGATGCATATAATCATTTCTTGGACATGGAAATATTTAAATATCATTGTTCTGTAGTAGGCCTATACAACAATCAAAGTAACTAAAATAGCAGTAAAATATTGCTATGAAGTTACTTTTACTTTAATGTCGCTGTAGTACAGCACCACTCAATTTCCATATTTTCACCATAGATGAGTCATTTCTTGGATATGGACACCTCTATGGCCTGGTGGTGATTGCGCCCGGTTGTCACATGGTTTTCTGGAGATCAATCCTGGTCAGGTAGCCACTAGGGTTTTTTCTAATTAAATATTTCAAATACTGGTATAACCATTAGTATAATGTGTTGACTTGAAGTTTTCATAACTCAGTTTCGTTACACTTTTTAATGTAACTTTCAATCACATGACTGGTTTTCACTCTATTTTTGTAAACAAGGAGTTATTAATAATCAAAAACAAGAAACATGTTAAAGATAAAATAAAATATTATTATATAAAATAGCCTATCTGAAGTTTTCTTTCACCTCTCAATGCTTTTGTTTGTATGCTGAGCTGCATGGCCCAGTTCATTTTCAGAATGAGGGTGTTTAATTACAAAAAATTATCACATGTTCCAGCGTTATGGAAATATTTTTCAAATATCATTGACATTAATAATAAAGTGTACATAAATATTACTTCAAATGCACATATCGTGTGATAAACTTTTGATGGACGAATCATCTTTGGATGAACCACCCAGGAGACGAGTCGTCTGCATCCCGGTGTATGTAGAGGACATCGATTTGAACAGTCTCTGGCAGGGCCAGTGGTTCTGTCCGAGGCAGGAGGTAATTTAAATTTTCTTTTAAACCTAGTTGACCTGAACATTATGGTAACTTATTTACAAGTAGTGTGTTATTTCCATAAGACTGCTTTCATTCAGGTTGTAAATGCATCAACACTGCTTCTAGATGTAATAGTTACAGTTTCGTCATAATAGTTCTCATTATGCCTTCGAAAGCTTGCTATCTTTTGCAAGCTAATTATAAATGTTTTCAAGTCCTCTGGCTTATGTTATTGTAACCTATTATTACTGTACATACAAACACAAATCAGTTATAATTGTATATATGTATATGTTAACATTCAGTTAGATATAATTACATATATTATGTTAATAGTTCTACTATGTTGTTATGATAATGTTAAGATTGTTATAATGTGTATTGTTCCTTATATGCCATACGGTCTGAAAGT
>JAUTBW010120254.1:0-14722 GCA_032361425.1 Peltospira smaragdina | reverse complement strand
TTATTATTATTATTATTATTATTATTATTATTATTATTATTATTATTGTTATTATTATTATTATTATTATTATTGTTATTATTATTGTTATTGTTATTGTTACTGTTATTATTTGTTACACTCCAGGATATTGCTGTAATGACAAATAATGCATCACGGTGTCCATACTACCAGTCAGAGAGTGAAAACGTCAAGTCCAGGTGGTTCTGTTACATCCCACATTCAGCGATAGACAGTGCTAGTGACACGGCAAAGGTTATTCCAAATAACAAGGAGGATTGTCAGGTGGGTTCAGCTCATAGCAGTGCACAAAATTTATTTTAAAAATCTGAAGCTAAAGTGACTTAGTTTTAGCTTGATTTCTAATCTACATATATATGTTATCCAATAACTAACCCATAATATGCATATGATATACTGATTTGATATTTTGATGTGGTAAGACAGGTAATATTGTTTTTGCCATAAACAAGCAACATTACCTGAACACCGTACCATAATGTTTTGATAAGATTTAGTTAAATATTATCCTTTAATTCTTCAAACATTTTCACCCTGGATAAAATGCAGTTTTTTAATCACCCTGGAAAGTCCTGGAATAAAAATAATTGAAGAGTTCATTAAACAATTTAGTTGTTTTTAAAGAAATAACATTTTAAAAGAAAAAGTTCTAAATTTAGTTTTAAACTAAATCTATTTCAACACATCCAGTGATGTCATTTTGTTAACATCCTTAACTTGTAATCAAATTACTGGTAGTCACTGAAAAAATTTAAACTTAGTTTAATTCATTGTTTACTTTGTTAACTATTTGTTAGAAATTTGCATGGACACTAAAGGACAACAGTACTGTTAAAGGAGTGTGGAAAGAAAGCCCACCCCATGGAGTTCCTGCCCCAGATTGTAGAGAGACAGAGTTTACTCGTGACAATCACCTTGGAAACGGACCCAGCGGTCACCCCAATATGTACAACTGGACAGTCCCCAGTGTAACCCATGACAAATGCATACTGAGAATAAGGTGAACCGTTTGTAATTGTTTTTTTATGATGACTTGTGGGTTGAAAGATTAATTGTATTGTTTAGTCTTATTAAATAGTGTTGTCTCTAACCATTTGTGTGGGGGTGTGTTTTTTTTATATACTTTTAATATATTATTTTTAAATCTATTTTTGGATTTAAAACGAATACAGTCAGACCTCATTACAATGACCATCATTACAACAACATTTCATCATCCAACACAGGTTCTGTGGAAACAAAAGCACTTAAAAAGCATTATAACGGAATGCGTTACACCGGCAAACTCAATACAACAACAGGCTGATCATGGAACAAATGTGGTCATTGTAACGAGGTCTGATTGTATATATGTTTGAATTTTTGTGAAGGTTTGACTGTGTGTAATCTTTACCTGTTATTTGTTATATGTTTTTATAACATTTCTGCTGGTTCATTTGTTGTATGATTTATTTTATTTAAAATTTTATTTTTGTACAAGTAGTAATACTGTTAAAATATGTTTGATTGGTGTTCTTTAAATATTCTTCTGTATCATCTTTTATGATTTCTCTCTAAAAAAACAGAACAGCCCTAGTGACTTACTAAAATGGATTAATCTGTGATTAATTAATTAGCACCCTATTAAAAGGCAGCTGATACACCCTCTAGGAATCCATTGAAAAGCTGGAGTCCTGGTTTACGTGAATATGCTGAAGAGCCACAGTTACATATTACATGAATATAACTATTATCACAATTTTCTATTATTTGTCATATCTAATTTACCTCCACAGATACAACATCTCAACCAATGATTATGATGGATGGTCAGCTGATTCGAAGCTAAACCCAAATAAAGTGAACTTAGCTGAAAAGTATGGGTTTGAATCCCAGAGGGATGCCCAGAAACGTGGCTATGTGTTCAGAGGCAATCCACAGGTTCAGATGTTCAAGAATGCCAACTTTAAACTGAAACTGGCCATCAACACAAATCAGTATGGACGCACCTTTCAGGACAGGTGAGTGAATATTTAAACTGTATTAGGCCTGGTGCTTATAAAATTTTAAGTCTAGAATTTATTAAGAAAGTCCAGATTACAATGTAATGCTGTTTAAATGGCATTCCCATGTCGTTAAAGTTTTGACATCATTAAAGATTTTAAGGTTTATAAGCATGGGCACAGATTTAATTTTTGTAGCAGGTAGTGAATGAAGTAGTACAAAAAGGCAAATATTAATTTGTTTGACTCACAGATGATACATTTATTGGTTAAAATACCAATTCAGTGTTTAAATGTTACATACTACTAAATCAAACATAAAACTCTCAGATTCAAAAAATATATTATCTTTCATATGTGACGATACTAATGACCTTTCAGTGTATATATTAAATGGTTTGTAGTATGATTTACAGCAAAATAAAGAAATTCTTTCATTGAAGGTCACATACCTTTGGCATTCGCGCCAGACCCGCTGAGCTTAAAGGTCATACCATTCACAACTTGAATGTGCGTGGAAAACGAGGAAATATTCTGCAGGTTTACCCAGCTGTTGAATATGACTTCGTACCCAACACCCTAGAGATGACTCTAGGAGATTATGTACACATTCAGTGAGTACAGTTACCTGTTTTGGTTCTTTTTTTAAAACCTATACATTGAGAATATTCCAGTTCAATTAGTTTCAAAACTTTTTTTATGAGAAAATGTTAACCTAATAAACTCAAAATTGAAAAAAAGATGAAGTATTATTACTGTGTGTGAAATTCATTAAATTACAGATAAGCAGTTTAATATTGATTAAATGTTTGGGTGCTTTTTTCCCCCTTCAAAATATAACATTTAACTTGCAGTACATATTAATATCATAATACATTTATTAGTATTATATCAATTTGTTTTTGTTATTTTTTAATTACTAAACAGTTAAAATATATTTTAATTTTTAAAAACTATTTTAGGTGGACTGGCTCGAATTCAAATCCCCCTTCCTTTGATGGGCAGGGACAGGCGCAGACTGACAGAAACAACATTGTGCTGTTGGGGGCTCAGCTCTACCAGCAGGGCCGTGGCTCAACTTACAGACCTGGAAATGTGTACGGACATCTTGGAGTGAATTTTCCCATGAACGTCTCCCAAGCCAGATTCTTGAACCTTTCCACTGAACTTCTCACAGACCTTGCTTTCTCTGGTGTGTATTAGACAAATATATTTTGTAAATGGGTTTTTATATTTAAATGTTCATGCTCTTAGAAGCTGTCTTTTGTGAATAGTGTTAGCATACAACATAACTATATTAACAAGTTGTTGGTAACGGCATTATCCATCCCATATCTAACATAATTAAGTTTTGTTGTTACTTGTTATACAGTTGTTGAACTCAGCATAAATAAGTACCAGTAACATTCACTAAATACAAGACTATAAGTTTATATGCTTATTTGAACATAATTTGTCCCCTTACCACTGATCCGTAATGTCAGACATTCTACTCCCAACCAATAATCAAACATAAACTTAGTCTTTTGGAATAAGGCCTCAGAATTACTGGGTGAGGGGGACATAGCTCAGTGGTAAGCGTGTTCACTCATAGTGCGGTGAGTTATCAGATCGATCCCACATGGTGGACCCATTGGGCTATTTCTTGCTTCAGCCAGTGCTCCACCAGTGGTGTATCAAAGGCCATGGTATGTGCTATCCTGTCTATGGGATGGTGTATATAAAAGACCCCTTGCTGCCGATTGGAAAGAGTAGCCTATATGGCGGCAGTGGGTTTCCTTCCTTACTGTCTAAATGGTTCTTTACCATATGTCCGACACAGTATAACTATACACCAATATGTTGAGTGCATTGTTAAATAAACATTTCCGTCCTTCCTTCAGAATTACTGGCTATATGTATGTAACAAAGACAAATATAACCATAGATTATCTTTATAATGACAAAATTAACTGATGCTGTATAGTCAACAATATGTAGGTATGTTGTTTACACCACCTCCTATTGTTATATAACTGACCACTGATGGCAACATGACCCCTTGAAAAGTAAGTAACTAGCTACATTTAGCTCTGACACAATAGCGACAACATAATTGGCCTCAATAGGACAATGGCCGTCATTGGTTTCAGGACTGATTGGTACTGGGTGCACATCATGGTACATACTACAACTTGGAGCATATTCTTAAAGACCTGTTGATCTTTGTTGGAAAAACTGTAAGATCACCATCTTGTTCATCTTACAAAAACTACTAATACATCCCAGTTGGACAGCCCATATAATTCAAATATGTGCCCAGGACAGTGCACTTTAAATGTTAGCAGTAATTTAGTTAGAAATAAATACAAACAAGGAACAACAACAAATTCCCATTGTTGTACCCCAGTGTGGTTTCTGTCAAAATAAATTATAAAAGTTGCCAAACAGGTACATTAATTAATGACTAATTGAATGATTCAGTGAATGAATGACTGACTAAATAAATGAGTGATCTATTGCAGGTCAGGTCGGAGGTCACATGCAGGAGCTTGATGAAGCTGGCACGTACTTTGACCTCGATGCTCGCAAAGTGACGCAGAGCGGCACATACCACTACATGTGTACGAGGAACAACTATTTCTCCAACCGAGAACAGAAGGGCCGAGTGGTAGTGTACAAATACCCCATACGCTACCACCCTATAGGCTACATGGGAGGCAATGTAACTTTGGGGTAAGTTAACCATTTTTTTCAGATTATAATTAAATAAACATTATAGTACAAATAATGGAAATGTTGTTGAGTAGTAATGTAAGGGCATCTTTGCCGAATTCTGAAGTAAATCATGGCCATCTTGCCACAACCTTGCCACAACATGCTGAACTAAAAATAGCAATAAAAGCAATACAACTGTTGTTTTGTCACAAAAACATGCTGATAATGCTAAATACATACACATGCTGATAATTATAAATGGTAATATATTTAGTGTTTTCATATTTTGTTATGTACATAAGCTCCCTTCTGATGCTCTTTTATCATAAATGTTTGACAGCTAGATAAGGTTTTTAATGGATGTATTTCATTGCTCAACATAAATGATTTATAATATAATGATGAACAAATATAAAAACGAGGTTAGAGAAAATAGACTGGAAGGTTACTATGAAGTTGTATTGAGCTTATATGACAAATGTGTTGCAGGAGTGCCAAGATGCTGGTAGGACAGGGTGTGTTTGATTCCCTGCACACAATCAAACTGGAGCTGTGGCCTGAGCGAGAAGGAAGAAACAGGCTGCAGGCAGCACAACTGTCTGTGAGTAGTAACACATATGCTGGTTGACCCGTTAGGCTATGTAATTCAAACAGTGCTTACCTAGGATGTAAGAAAAGGTGGAAAAAGAAAGCCCCTTTACAAATCTATAATTAATATTTATTGCAAATAAATTGAATTCGGTTGAGCATCAGCATTTTCATAGTTCTATAAGCACAAAGTGAACGTTGGACTAGAATTACTTTTAAGCAATATAATCAAACATGACCCATTGATTAGTTAACATTACCCGATAGGGGGACTGTTTGCACTTTAAGAGATAAATGGCCCTTGGTGGTTTTAAAGTATGCTGACATGTTTACTTTTGAAGTTAGTGATATTACTTCTTGAGATTATTTATTAATTGGATTAATATTATTGATGTACATCTAGAAGATGGCAGGTGAACAAAAACAGTTTACAAAATAAGGTATATTTTAAATTTATGGTACTAGTAAATATTAGGCTAATTTCATACACCCACTCTCAAAAACGAAGAAGGAAAATCTCCTCCGTTAATAATTTCTATAATAACTGATTTTATGATTCTGTTTGCCAGTGGCTGCTCTGTAGTATCACCTATTAATTTATTTACGGTAATCAATTTATTTGCAGGCTGATTATGAGTTCGCAAGTGACTTCTTTGTAATTTCACCCTCATCACAGCTAACTGCTGAAGGAAAAACTTTCACCGTGGAAATCAAAGTGGACAGTTCATCTGTTGACGTGTATAGAACATATTCCGACAATTTTGCTGTCTGGACGAGTGTTGACAGTGACATCAGTGGAGGAGTGGCCAGGCTGCAGGTTGATCGGGGAGGAGTGTATGTGGCTCAACGTCGATCGGGAGTCGGTCCAGGTCTTGTAGTTGGACTGGTGATAATGTCCATCATTATTCTGGTGATCGTAGTCGGGGCTGTGGTGTACTTCCGCCGGCGACCACAGAAGTGGACAGCACTTGAGACGAAGGTCAGAGAGACGGAGAGATCTCTGAAACCTGAATTGTAGTGAAATGTGTGTCCGCTGCATTGGTCATCTTCAGTAGTCCAATAGTGAAAACACCACCTGACATACAGTCGATATGAGATCAGTCCGTGTCAGCTACGACTAGGTTTTTTATAATATTTCTGATGCAGATATTATTATTAATTATGTTGTTAAATTAAAAAGAAAAATAAGGGGTCTTCTCTAAATGAAATATTTATACACACCACACATAATAAAATCACCATAAATGAATATTGAATTATATTACAAAGTATGTTATGCAAGATGTGATATACTAATGACAGTTAAGAAAAACTTTAATTCCTCTTAATGCGCAGTGTAGTGGTGATTATTTTGATGTTCTCCTTGGGACCGTACTGTTCAAAGCTTGTTCACAGCAGCTCTACATTATTAAGGAATGTTTGGTCCATCATTGTTGTATAAATGCAGATTGTATTTAATTATGATTAGATATGCCATAATATTTTACATTTTACACGCCCCAAAAAATAACACATATGCACAATTGTTCTCAGTTTACATCATTCCATTGTTGATGACCAGTTAGGGTTTACATATTTTGGATGTAATTTTTTACTGTATAGTATTGAATTGTCTGATGCATTATTTTATATATTATTTACATTTGATATAATTACATGTAATGTTTTATGGTTGTGATGTTGTTAATGCAATGTTTAAGGATGTGTGAGAATTGGCCTGTTACAATAGGTGGCTAGTAGAAACAGAGTTTAACATTGTTATCCACTAAATCTTTTGAAATACAACAGTTAATAATAACAATAATAATAATAATAATAATAATAATAATAATAATAATAATAATAATAATAATAATAAGAGTAGTAGTAGTAGTAATAATAGTAGTAATAATAATAATAATAATAAAAAAAAAAATAATAATTAAAAATAAAAAAAAATAATAAAATAATAATAAATAAATTAATTAATTAAAAAAAAATAATAATAATAAAAAATAATAATAATAATAATAATAATATTACTACTACTCCTACTAATGATTACCTATCTGATGGCCAAAGTATTACTTGAAAATATTTACATTTGTATTTGCCATAAACATACCATGTATAAATATCTACATAACCACCATTTCATTCTTTAATTATATATATTTAATGAATTATGGTGTCTGTGGAAGTGCTCAGATTACAGTGAGATTGTAATATAATAATTGTTTGTGTAGTACAATTTTATATCAGTTTGTCTGTTATGTGGATAAAACTATTTTACATGTTTGTGGGAGTTTTTAATATATTTGTTTATCTTTTGTAACATAGGTTCGAAGAAGCTGTGTTCTTTTATGTAAATTTTAAAGATGCTAATCTATAATCATTTCAAGGTTTACGAGTGTGGGGGAAAAACACTCAGAATCCTGTTTATGGCCCCGGAATATTTAAAATTGAAAGGGACAGCATAAACCTTGAAACTGTTCATTCCACATTGTATGATTTAAATATGTGATATTCTTATTCCAAACATTATTGTAAATATATTTTGATACTGTAGTTCTTTTTACTGCTGGTTCAGTAAAACATTTCATAATATTTGGTGTTTTTTCTTTTAAATATTTAAAAATATTATTAGCATTATGGGATTCCCAGCAATTATTCACCAATACATATATGCCCCACAATGCCATCAACCACCACACATTCATTGATTAATTTTTATTTTAGTACATAGTGCCCCAAACTTTTACCTACTGCAAGCAAACCATTTCACACAATAACATAGAAAAACACAATGTAACTGCATTTTATGTACCATGTAATGATCAATATTTACACATGTATCACTCTGATGTTCTATAGTTCAATAACCAACACTACATTCTGAAAGCACCACACACCAAGTCATACATTTAAAACAGTTTTTAAATCACTGTCACTACACTGTTCAAGATGTTAATGTAATATTAAATTATTGTCATCTCAGACATTGCAATTATAAACACTACTTCTGATAAATACACTGCTATAAAAATAAACAGTTAATGTATTTCAAATGCACTGAATGATCAACACCCCATAATATATTGGTGGGGTAAAAAAAAAATCATAAAAATATATATTTCTAAATACTTCCCATCAGACAAGAAGAATTCCAAAGCTAACTGTAAGGGTTGAATATATGAAAGTATGAGAATAATTATTTTGCAGCTCTCGGTCTCATTAACATGTGATGCAAAGCACCATACTTCCTCTTGCATACAACCTTAATTTTTATAGATTATCTAGGTCATTATAATTTGTAGCAGCTCAAAAATATGCTTTTGGTGTATATGTATAACATATCTGATTAAATAATGTGTTTTTTTTAATATATAATATTTTTATTTTTCAAATATAAAAAAAGCATCAAACTTTTTTTAAATTGTGAATAGTACTTATTACTAAGCCATAAGAAGTCAGTTACGACATTTCTTTAATACAGTATAAATTAACATTTAAAATAAACTTTTAACCCAATCACTCCCCTAACTACTCTGTATAGCCGTAGTACACGCCATCAATGAGAGCCTTTTCTGGGTCTCTGGAACCCCTTCTGGGGTAACGTCCGAATGGCTCCAAGTCTTTGTAACACCGGTCAAAC
Source organism: Peltospira smaragdina (assembly GCA_032361425.1). NCBI lineage: Eukaryota > Metazoa > Mollusca > Gastropoda > Neomphalida > Peltospiridae > Peltospira > Peltospira smaragdina. Next base: position 5,800 of record JAUTBW010120254.1, on the reverse strand, counting down.
ACGCGGTCGATCACCTCCATCCCCTCCTCGCGCGACACATTGCGAACCATTAACACTGACTGCAACGCCTTGTTTTTCACACAATCCTGCAACACAGAATTAAATTCTATTGTTTAGGTTATTACAAATAAAATGGCTACTATAGATTTATATTGCAAACATGCAACTTTCTTCACATAACGTAATTTCAGAAATGATCACTGGAAGCTGAAGACAGGTTTCAAAATAGTGTGTAAAGTTAGCAACTAAACACCAGGGACCTTATTCACAAAAGGGTGTAAATTTACGTTTGAAACTTAGTACTAAGTCTATGTCTAACCATTGGTCAATGACACCAAAGACGCTACTTTCAGTCAATGATCAGACGTAAAAATTACATTACGTGCAAGTGTAATTTTACACTTGTTTGTGAAGAAGGCCCCAGATCCTGAGGTAAATAACTGATTCACAGGTCTAACCATGAAAACATTAGTTGTTCAAGATAAAGAACTCTTGATCTGTGTGGTGTGCATTTTCCTTAATCTGTCTATATAAAACATAATGTCAAAGGCTTGAGATATTAATGAAGTTCAAAACATGTAACGAGCTTTATAAACTTACAAACAGCAGTGTTCAAACCCCACTCTTTATGCATTCCTAATTCCACAATTCTTTACTTTAAAACACTGTAACATTTTAATCACATACTATTTTTCTGATTAAACTAGAAAAAGAATTTGTTTTATTTTATTTATAAATAAGATATATAACTCACCACATGTCTTTGTTTGATGTTAAAAGGAGATGCATCCCCATTTGATAAAGCAGCTAGGTAAGAACAGTGTGTAAAATTAGATGCACGAATCTGAAAATAAAACCATAAAATAAAACTATCACTAACATTTGATGGTGTGATATGGAACATAATTATATATTTCTATGAAGCTTTAATTTCTTTTCAATTCAGACTATATAAAACAAAAACTACTATTGCTATTAATAAAATGAAAGTCAATTATTACTCTTCAATAATAAACAAAATAATACACCAGTAAGAGCAGCAAAAATTATGTTCAGTATCACTTTGAGATCTACATAAGAAATTGCTACACAATTCTGAATAATTTAATACTAATTGCGAATACATTTTCACTAGCACACAATCTCACTGGTTTTGAAAACTAGAGTACATTGAGAGTAATTATGATAGCTTAAATGGGCATGCTGCTGTAATTACCTCTGTACAGGCTAGATGTTCAAGGTTCTCAAAGTCCACCTTTGCTCGGCACATATCGAAGGCGTGGACTAGCTCGTGAGCCAGCACACCACACAGGATGCTCCTCTTAGTGGCAGTGTTCTCACAAACCACAATCTGCAAATAACACAGCCTCGTTCCTGTTACATACACCACAACACAAATGTATAATCTGGGTCTATTAACGTCAAATGATACAACTATATGTTCATGCTTTTAGGTTTTTGTTTACAGACATCACCAGAAATAATTAATTATTAACCACTGAATACCAGAATATCAGGTGAGTTTTTTATACTCATAATCTGAAAGGAATAATTATTGCTAAATATTTTCATTAGCAACATGTGATTTTTATAAGCATTTTCTCACATCCAGGAAAATACATCATTTTGATATACCAGTTGTAGAACATTGGTTGGTCATTACATCCATTTATTTTTTAAATCGAAGTATCAGTCCACTAAATACTACATTAATTTAGTTGGATCCCGAACTGTTCAGTGATTCAGAACAGGACAGAAAGTGTGACAAGATTTCCATGGCAAGGCAGTGATTGCATAGTATCAGTCACCAAATGTCAAGATACAGTTTACCAAATCAGTCACTTGCTGAGGTTTGCTACTAGCAGTACACACCAAGTCAGTTTTTGTGACTTTGGGCAGTCTCCAGCCTATCAGAGACAAATGGTTAAAACAGTGTCACAGAAAAACTGATTTATGTCATACCTGACTAGTTGTTGGATCGAAACCACCATTAACTCTCTTTAGACACCGTTCACAGGAGATATGCCGCCTCAAGTTGACTTCGCTGCAACCAAAGAAAATGTAATCATGAATACATATTTTATTCAGTTATATGAAGAAACTAATCAAAGATTTTAAAAGTAGAATTGATTTCATCCTTCTGAGAAAAACACCCTCAGTGGAATGAACCACTGAATTATTATGACTATTTATCATTATAAAATACCTGTAAACAATTGAGTGTTTTGATTAATTACATATGGTTCACTATAGAATATACCTAGTCCAAAAGTCAATGTACCACATTTTTTCTTTATGATGTCATTACGTTATGCATTTATGTCATTACGTCCTTGTCTTTAAAATGTTTGAGCGCACAACTGCATTATTATTACAATAATTATTTTACTTTTTAATCCTCAGTGATAAAAGGTGATTTTACAATGGAGATCACCAGTTTCCATATTTTCTTCTTGAGGGGATATTGTCTCACAGTGGATAGGCGGATGACCACTTTGATGCTATGTGTCTCAGTGTTCATTCACCTATACACCATCAATTAGACGATATTCCCCCTAGAAGTAAAAATTGGAAACAGGTGATCTCCTAATTATAATCATTCAACAGACAGGGCAGCACATTCCAGTTGTGTTACACCAGTAGTACACTGGCTGGACGTAAACTCTTTTGTGAATAAGGTCCTAGAAGCAATGCTACAAGTGTATGTAACAAGATCATACCATCCACGGCTTTTCATAGCCCTCATCATCAGCTTCACCATTGGATCTAAGAAACAAAACAAAAAAATTTTTAATATTTAATTCAAACTTGTGTTTAACATAGTTGCAAAAATGGAATTCATTTTATACGTAAACCATTTTCTATAACGGACCGGAGTCGGTCTTCTTGAAGAACTAGCTACTAGGGTCTGATTACAAATATTAAGTAACGGACCGGAGTCGGTCTTCTTGTAGAACTTGGGTCTGATGAGACCTGTGTCGGTACGCAGTAACTCTCAAGGTCAGTTAATTAAAACTTTGTATTAAAATGATATCCGACATAAATGAGTTAATGTTGGCTGCTTATGTATTGGCAGTTTCCTTTACAATACCAAAATGCATAGAATAGGAAACAGTTCCTACTTTTATTTGCACACCACACGACATTCGATTCACATCTCAACGTCAAACGATTCTTTTTATTCCAGAACTTTTCCCAGTATGATTTTTGTACTTGTGCTGGATCATCGGTATTTCGCTGTGGAAAGAAATAAAATCCATAATCTTCCGTTGAAGACTTTTGATATTTCTGTCTAAGACTTGACTCTGTAGTTTTGTTTTCGTTGACATCGGACTCTCCGCCATGTGACGTCTGAGCCATCTTAATTACTGTGGTTGTTTTGACAAAAGAGTTCAAAACGTTCGATAACTCATGTTATCAACACTGAAAAGCTAGGCCTAGTTGCAACTCAAAGAACTAAGCATCAACTGAACTTCACTGATAAGGCACTTTGTTGCTGTTGTAATAATTATTAAAAGAATAAGAAAACACAAAACTGGAAGGCTATTTATTATTTTATTTAAGTTTTCTGTATATTCAATTGATCTATATACAGAGCACACTGCAAATAGCCTATAGCCTACATTTAAACTGTATCTAAACTAGACACAAGCAAGAATTCTAGCAAGAATATCAATTAGGCACGTGTCTACTCTGTGTGTAAGATCACACTTTTATACACACAAATGCCAAAAAACTAAAACAACCACTAAACCAACATAACAATAACCAAATAAAATATCAATCTTCATTTACATTTAAGGGCACTGCATACAATTGAAATGTCCTTTAAATCAACTTCCTGCACTCAACCATTTATGCACTCAACCATTTATTGGTAAACAGTTTGTGAATTAGCTGCAGTTCTGAGCACACAGAATTAGTGCAGTTTTGAAGCTGCTCAGTCTATCACAGAAAATGCTTTTCATCATCAACTCATTCACATGTTCAATCAGGTCTACTTCCTTAAAAATAAAATAAAAATAGATTTTAAAAAAATATATAGATTTACTGAGACAATACACAATATAAATTTTCAATACAGGTATCTTTTTCAGGTATAAACAAGAAAACGGAGAGGCCAGAATTTAATTTCTTATTTAAAACAGAAAATAATACACATTAATTTAAATTCTGCTGTCCTGATTTTGTTTAAGTATATCTTGATGCTATTAACAATTGGTTAATGAAATGATAATAACTAATTAGTCATTTTAGTCAAAGACTCCTTTTTAATAAGTGATATTTGCTGTTGTATTTTGTTGTATTAAAAAAATAAAAAATTGGTGGAGAGGGTGTGCTTTAGATAAAAAGTTTATTATATATTTAATCCAAAAAATATGTAAGGTATGTAGACAAACAGAAAAATTTATTTCAACTCTGGTTTAAATAATAAATGTTACTAAGAATTTAAAAAAAATTGTTTAAAAAAAAAAAAAAATTATCCCACATATTTTATGAAGACAGATTATCCTAAACCTCACTTTTCTATATGTAGCTTGTGGATAATTCCACTACAGTCATATAGTTAGCAATTAAACCAACAAGCAAAGTTTCTGTTTACCAGTTACCACTGATAACAAAGCAAACTGACAAAACAAAGCAATAAATAACATTTTATAAATTCAGTTCAGAATCCGAATAAACTTAAATTTATATCTAAAAAAAAAAAAAAAAAAAAAAAAGCTCTATTTAAACCATCCTCTTCTGTACAGAAATATCCACAAAAATAAACTACAATTTGTGAAAGTGAGATACCATATTGATATTATCAGAATGTCATGATAATGGGGTTGGTCGCGTGAAAATCTGCTATGTGGCTACGTGGACGTTCAGTTCTAGACTGCTTCAGAGTGTAATGGAATATGTGTTATTATTGTGGAAATAAAACCAAATTTGTGTTTAGTTTAACACCCCAAGGATAATTTTTGATAAATGCAGAGTTATAATTAATGACATGTATAATAAAAATCACAAACAAAAATCACTGTTGAAACATATAGCATTATAGTATAGTACATGTTTATGTATTAGAATACAGATAATTACCTACACATATTTATTCATTTATTCTTTCCTTTATTTTATTTAATTAATTAATTAATTAATTGATTTATTTGTTAATTATTTGTCATTTCTTATATTTATATATGCTACTATTTATGTTATGTTAATCAGTTATTTTATTTACTGTATTAATTTATTTCATTTGTTGTTTATTTATTATATTTATTTATTGTTATTTTATTTCATTTATTTTTTTATTTATATTATTTTATGTTAATTGATTATTCAATTTACGGCACTTGATTTTATTGATTTATTGTGTATGTATTTGATTTATTCATTGTTATTTATTTTAGCTAATTATTTATTGTTTAACTAATAATTTTAATATATGAATATTATTTTATTTATTTATTTATTTAATTTATTTATTTATTTATTGCCTATGGATTTCACAATTAAATAGTAATTACCTGTTATATTTAATTTGTTTTCCATCATTTCTCTTATGAATGCATTTATTAAATATTAAATGTTGCACATAAAACTCTATTCTTACAGACTGATGTTAATAAAGTATTCTGTTTTATTTATTTACTTTTTAATAATAATAAACATATTTGTGTTTATTTTTTTCACCTGCTTAGTATTAACTTGTTTAATAAACTCATTTCATTACAATCGGCCACTTTATTTTGACACCTAGGCTTTGAGGCAACATGTACTTCATCTCACAATCGGCTACACAACAATT
>JAUTBW010120143.1:0-14722 GCA_032361425.1 Peltospira smaragdina | reverse complement strand
AGAGAGAGAGAGAGAGAGAGAATTATGTATTTGTAGCCTACATACTGTTATATTCTAATAGTTACACACACACCCTTTACCTCCCCATTATTCCTGACATTGTCAATTTTATTTCAAATTACATTGTCGATTTTAACACTGGTTACTAATACAACATACAAGCACTACAGTACCTGAATTACACTTATTAGGCTTCGCTGTCAAGGGATATTGTCAAACGATAAATACTAATTTCGCAATTTTGTTAAGCGAGGCAGGTCTCCCCGTGAAGAAAACAAAAAAAGAAAGAAAAAAACACAAAAAAAACACACACAAAAAACACCAAAAAAAACAACAAAAAAACAAACAAACAAACAAACAAACAAACAAAAAAAAACAAAAAAACAACAACATGTACTTAGAGCGTTTGTGTGTGACCTAGATAGCGTTAGTAGCGTAATGAGTTTGGAGTGGAGCGTGCTAGTTAGACATAACATGACTGGATCGTCTTTTCTAAATGTTTAAATAACAAAAATATTCTCGACATAGTAACTTTCAGTTAATAACCATCACGTAGCATCAGTCTCAATAAACTGGAATCCACCTTCAGGCCATAATTATTATTATTATGATATACTGTCTAGGCTAGTTCTATTTTAATTATATTACCTCTAGCAGTTTGTACACACGTGTGAAACAGGATTTTCACTCGTGTTCAGCTAACCGTAAATCAATACAGGTTCACTGAACGTGAATTCACGTGTGAATATCGTGTCAGTGTGATGAATGATTGACAACTGGCCTCAATGGCGCTGTAGCCAACTCATCGGCAAATTGTTTTCTTTAATGACACGCTCAACATATTTTCTTTTAGTTTATGCCTATATCGTAAGAAATGTTTTGTTTAATGACACACCCAAAACAATTTCATAGAGAAATGTTTTTAAAACATACTCATCCTTTTTTATTATATAGAAAGATGAATGTTTTATTTAATGACACACTCAATACATTTATATTATGGTTTAATAGAGAGAAAAAAGAAGTTTTATTTAACAGTATATTCAACACATTGTTGACAGTTCTGAAAATAATTTTATTAGTCCTGGCAAAAATCACCATTACTGAATAAGTGAGAGAGAGAGAGAGTGAGTTAGTGAGAGAGAGAGAGAGAGAGAGAGAGAGAGAGAGAGAGAGAGAGAGAGAGAGAGAGAGAGAGAGAGAGAGAGAGAGAGTAGTTTTATTTAATGACACACTCAACACATATCTGGTTAGGCCTATACGCCTATATGGCTTGAGACATGGTCAATGACAATTAAGAGGAAGGAAACACACTGCTGCCACATAGATTAATCTTTCAGAATAGCAGCAAGGGATCTTTTATTAGTACAATTATTCTACAGACAAGACTGCACATACAACAGCCTTTATTACACCTATTGTGGAGCACTGGTTGGAACAAGACAGGTAAGTGAAATGAAAATCTCCACTACCAGAACAAACAACATAAAACTAGAAATAGTACATTTTGTTTATTTACACACTTTTCTGTACACTAATACAAACAACTATCAATTACATTAAAAAAACCAAAAAAAAACCAAAAAGTTTATAAATACCATTCAGTGAATATCAGGGGCAAATCCGCTGATTTTTAGGGTGCTACTGATGTAGCTCAGTTGTAGCTCAAATGTGATTAACAGAATTCTTATATACATTTGGTGCAGATTTAGGTGGAGTTCTACTGGGGTAGGGTGAGTCTTCAGGTAGCCACTAGACTTTTCCCCTAGTTACAATCTTTCCTATGCTAATATAACTGTTAACAAAAATGTCTTGAGTGCATCGTTAAAACAAATCAAAACATCAAGACTGAGTTTGCTCTGTTATTAAAAAGCTAGCTTAGTCTAAATAATTTCAGCAAAACGTATGAGGGATGTGTACCCTCAATCCACCCCTATAACTGCCCCTGGCAGTTTGTTATGTGTTTATTTATTGCAGTCTGGTATTTTCGGCAATCGCAGACCGACGATGTTTGCACTTGTCTCTAGGTCGCGTTCACCTCTGCCTTTGTACATGTCGTTTACTTCCTAAAATAAAATTTAAAAAATTTAAGAATAAAAAATATGGACCTAAAGATTTTATTTCCAAGAAGAGATACTGAAAGAGATGAATAAACTAGTTCATGCATGAATGGGGGTCTATTTATTTGTCACAGATTGAAAATTTGCATGTGAAAAAAAGTACGGTACTCAACAACATTGGCATTTGTTTGTATCAATATTACACTACAGTATGTGTAAAACTGCACAGAACATTTACAAAAGAATTAAGTTTGATTTAACGATGCACACATTTTATTTATAGTTAATTGATGATGCATGGATCGCATTGACCAATGAAAAGTGTATTTTAAAGCATGAAACTTGGGCAGGACTATTATGGACTTTCCAAATTTCACACAAAGCTCATATTATTGTTAAGGATGTATCAAATATCAGGAAATAAAATCCAAAGCTGCCAATTGATCATCACCATTGTTACTATATTATTAATTATTATTATTATTACTACTACTACTATTACTACTACTACTACTACTACTACTGATTTCATTCACATCCCATTTCCTCTGACTGTAGCAATGTCAGTTAAGTCTATTTCTGACCTCAGCAGTATAATTATAATTATAATTATAATTATAATAATTATTATTATAACTACTACTACGGTACTACTACTGATTTAACTCACATCATATTTCCTCTGACTCTGTAGCAATGTCAGGTAAGTCTATTTCTGACCTCAACAGTATTATTATAATTATAATAATTATTATTATAACTACTACTACGATACTACTACTGATTTAACTCACATCATATTTCCTCTGACTTTGTAGCAATGTCAGGTAAGTCTCTCCCATGTGAATCATCTCTTTCTCACTCCGGCAGTATTTCTCACTCGTCACCTGATACTGGCGGAACTGGTCTTTCATGTACTGTAGTGCTGGGGCATCCTGGCAAACAAAAATATAGTACAGAGTTTTATAAATGCTGTCGTCATTGCCACCTTAGAATGAAAAGTTGCAAGCAATGTTTTGAGACATTAAAAAAAACAACTAAAAAATATCTAATCCCTTTTGAAAAACCAGTGGCGGTGTGATTTTTATAGTGTCTTGTATTAATGCAAGTGATATATAAACCATTAACTAGGTTTTGAATGAGAAAAACCATTCGATTTATTCAGTGTAACAGACGCCAACTGACATCACACTCCCGTTCTAATGCGCATGAGTATATGTATTTCAAAGAAGCAATATCAAGAACACTACAATTTTGAACCGTTTTCATGCATGCATTAATTTCATAAACATGTTTTGACACCCAATAGTCGATATATTTTTCGTGCTGGGGTGTCATTAAACATCCATTCATTCATTCATTAATTCTTCAATTTTAGCTTGCCATTTACAAAATATATATATAAAATTAGGCAGTGGATTTTGCTGATGGATATCTTACCAGTATTATAAAGTAAATATAACTGCAAATTAAGATCGGAAATAATCAAAATGGTAGAGCTAACAAATTGCGTTACATTTATTATTTTGATAGTAATTTCATCCCACCGAAACTTGTGACAGGAATTTAGAAAGGTAAACTTCAATATATTATTAAGTTTATTTCAATAAACTAAATTATTCAATTACAACTAGCAACAGATTTATTTTTTAATAAAATATAAATTACTTTTTTGTAAATAGCTTTCAGTTCCTTAAGAAGTTTTCGATAGAGCCTTGCGTTTGACATTGTGGTTGTGCCAATCTCGTGTTTACGTTTCAGTGGTTAATGTAAAATTATACTTTGGGACTGAAATATATTTAACAAATAAAATTAATGTAAATTAATATCAGGCAAACAAATTAAGATATATGCATTATAAAATGGTATTTTTTAAAATATAAATAACCTATTGTTTTATATTAACTCTAACCTACACACACGTATAAAATCAATATTATTTGAATCCTATATTTCGGTTTATGGTTGCAAAATTGGAATAAACCCAAAACAAAATGGCAACCTCTATAGAAGCTATGTCTGAAGTAAACGAATCGAGAGCTGACGGACCTAAATTGTCGGAACTGTTTGATGAAATCTGGAATATTTATCAGTTTATCGAAAACTGCCAAGAACCAATAGCCTCAGACAATGTTCAGGTTGGCAGTTTACACAGTATTGAACTGTAAAACGTATTTTTGATATCGGATGTTTATCCAAATCATGGCAAATGAAATATCAAATTGACAAATATCGGGGTGTACCAAAAGTCGTTTTATTTTACATTTGGTTATATTTGTGCATGTGTGAACTTTGACATTTCAGAAGCTTTATGGAAAGTATTCACATTTTAATTATCATAATCATGTATCAGTGTAACCATAATCTGACTCATAGAATTAGAATTTATGGGAAACGGAGAAAGACAGAAAAGTGTTTTATTTAACAATGTTTTGAACACATTTTATTGATGGTTATGTAACATCAGACATATTATGGTTAAGACATATAACAGTGCTGCCACAGTGCCTACTCTTTCAGGATATTTTATTGCATTATCCCACAGACAGGATAGCACATACCACTACCTTTGTTATACCAGTTGTGGAACATTGGCTGGAACAAGACATAGCCCAATGAATCCACCATGATGGATCGATCCAACGGCTCACCGTACCATCAGCAAATGCTTACCTCTGAACTGTGTCACATTCCCTCATGGCAATGTTTTTTTAATTTTAATTAAGGCATTTCTATTTAGTAGTAGTAGTAATAATAATAATAATAATAATAATAATAATAATAATAATAATAATAATAATAATAAAAAAGACACCCTGAACATATTTTTTTTATTAAAGGTTATATCAGCGTCAGAATTATTTAAAAAAAATTAATTAAAAAAAACCTAGTGCCTACCTGACAGGAATCAATCTCTAGGCTGTAGAGGCGCCCGGGCATTTCCAAAGTTCATCCAAATGTGCTATTTATTTTTATTATTATTGTTGTTGTTGTTGTTGTTGTTGTTGTTATTATTATATTTTTTATTATTATTATTATTATTATTATTATTATATTTTATTATTATTATTATTATTATTATTATTATTATTAAAAATTTATTATTATTATTACACTATTATTAATAATAATTCATTATTATTACATTACTTATTCAAATTATTATCATCATCATCATCATCATCAATAATCTTTTTCAGGCTAGAGTACGCAATGGAATTGAGAAGGTGGAACGAGCTATAAAGATGGTCAATGAACTAGAACTGTTTAGTAAGAACGAAGATTTGGAAGAAATTGCATCAAATGAAATCAAGTAAGTAATCTAATTTTTCATCTCTTTATTAGTAGAAATTCCTTTTATTAGTAGAAGTTCTCTTTATTAGTAGATATTCCCTTTATTAGTAGAAGTTCTCTTTATCAGTAGAAGCTTTCTTTATTCGTACAAATAGAAAAAGAAAGCAAGAGCAATAAAATATAATATTTTTTTTTTTTTTTTTTTTTTTTTTTTTTTTTAAATTGTAATTTATTTATAATATTTAATAAAATACATACCTTTTTACAATTTAAAAAGTAAAACATTTAATATTCAGTATATGTTATTTATTTATTTTTTATTATATTAATTAATTTTATTTATTACTATTATTATTATTATTATTATTATTATTATTATTATTATTATTATTATTATTAGTTTTCCTTAAAATAAATGCATACCTTTTGCATTTAAATTGTTTACAACATTATGTCTTATAATATAAAATTATTAAGTTTTAAACTTGTTAACTGTTGTATATTTACAACATGTGTTACCAAAGGATTAACAGTTTTGAAACATATTTGACTTTTACTTCATTTTTATTTTCAGGTATATGTTGCTGCCAGCTATCCTTGGTTATTTAAATAATCAAAACACACGAGCAGAACGCATTAATGTAGTTCATAAGGTCAAGGTTAGTAATGTACTTTTACTTTTGTTTCAGTTCATGTGATAAATATACATGTACTGTGAGTTAGTACTACTATATCTGGTGATTTTATGTCATTTGTATTTAAAAATGGATCATGAAATGATTAAAAATTATACAGAATTTTCGGACAAATAATTACAAAACTGTAGGTTATTTTTTCAAATATATCCTTCAAAAAATTATAAAACCATTGTTTTTAATATTTTAATTTTTTTTTTTTTTTAAATATATTTGCAGACATATTTTATTGACTACTTGAAGTTAATAAAGTCGTACAATGTGATGAATGTGAATATACCAGAAGAGTCGGAAACAAACGGAGAGCTTGTGCCTGCTGGTCAGCCATCAGGGTGAGTGAAGTAATTTTCTTGTTCCATCCAGTGATCCACAGCCGGTGTAGGTTTTGAGTTACAGATGTAGTCACGTTTCTATTTAGAGGTAGAGCGTTCACTCATGGTGTGGTTGGTTGTCAGATCGACCCCACCTGGTGGACCCACTAGGCTATGTCCTGTTTTAGCCATTGTATTTAATGTGTTAAATGTATTTTTCTGAATGGCTAAGGATTTACTGAAGATGGCAAGGTCTTGCAGTTTCCTTGGTCTGAGAAATTTAAGTAGTTTGGAAATATTTATAAATGTAATTCCAATGGTAGTTTTGCATTGAAGTTAAGTACATTTTACTGTATCTGCTTCTGAAAATAAAGATGATGATTTGTAGGGTTAAATAATTGCATGAATCTCCGAAGCCTATTTTTAATGGATTTTCTAAAGGGCTGTACATCTTTTGAAGATAACATATACAGTAAAGTACGCTTACAATGAACACGCTTATAACGAACTGTTCATAAAGTCCAGTTTGTTTTCTCTCTATGTTGTTAGTATGCATTTAACAAACCACTTCTGTAATAAACTAATAAAAATTATTTTCGTCCATTGTGGTTCTTTATAAGCATACTTTACTGTATATATTTTAAAAATCTTCTCAAGGTGACATTTAAAAATAAACTATATATTACAGTATATGTATCTTCTGAAATTGGCATATTTTTAATGCATTTTTCCAAAGGATATAATAGCTCAATGGTAAGTATGTTTGCTCATGGTGCGGTGGGTCGTCAGATCGATCCCACATGGTGGACCCGTTGGGCTATGTTCCATTCCAGCTAGTGCCCCACGACTGGTATATCAAAGGTGATATGTGCTATCCTGTCTATGGGATAGTGCATATAAAAGATCCCTTGATGCTAATTGGAAAGAGTAGCCCATGACGTGGCAGCAGCGGGTTTCCTCTCTAAGGACTATCTGCATGGTCCTTAACCATATGTCTGACGCCATATAACTACACCAATGTGTTGAGTGCATAGTTAAATAAACGTTTCCTTCCTTCTTCCTTCCAAAGGATATACCAATGAGAATAAAGACAACATATTTTTTTCTGAATAAAATGTCAGTGTCACTGAAATATTTATGTTTATGTTTTATGTTTATGTATTTTTCTGAAGGGCTATGAATCTTCTCAAGATGGCTGGTAACCGTCAGGCAAAGATTCAGGAGTTTATTCAAAGGAAAGAGATGGAACAACGTCTTAACGAACTTAGACAACAGGTGGAACAAGATCACATTGATGAAGATCTTAAGGTTAGAGAAAAAGGGGGTAAGAGAGGGAGGTAGGGAGGGGGAGGGACAAAAATCAGTTTATTCAGAGGAAGAGGATGGAACAGAGAAAGGGAGGGAAAACTAGAGATAGAGAGACAGAAGGAGGGAGGAGGAGATAGGGAAGAATAGTTGGTGGTCAAATCGATTCCACTTGGTAGATGCAATATATCATTAATAAAGGAAATTTTGTTGTGATATAGATGATTATATGACGTAAAGTTTGAAACAAATCAAATGTATATATTTAAAAGTAATAATTTGTTTGGCCATTAAACAGGTAAAGATAAAACATTTGAAATATACATGGTATGATTAAAATCTGTTTTTAACTGAAAAAAGTTTTTAAAATCAAGATAATTTTTATTTGGTTGAAAAATATTATCAGTATGATTAAAAAAAAGAGAAAGACTGAAATTGGTTTTATTTGGTAAATAATTTGTAATGTTTTTTTCATTTTATTATTATTATTTTATTTTTTTCCACAGAGAGACTATTATACTACATTATTAAAGAAGTGGGTGATAATTGCTCAGGAAGAAATCAATGCAGTTGGATGTAAGTAAATATGACCCTCTCCCCCTTATTAAGTGGACTGGTCCAAATATATGACAATTGATTGGCTAACTGTTACACATTATTGAAGAAAAGGAGATTATTATTGGAAGTCAATGCAAGGGTAGATTTTGTTTTTAAAATTTTGAAGCTAAATTTGTAATTTAATAGAAATAGCAGCTAGTATTACATGATTCATAATTGTGTGGCAATTTATGAAATTAGTGTAGCAAACTGTGATTCCCATCATAATGTTTTTTTTTATTTTAACAACACACTCAACACATTTTATCTATGGTTATAATATATTACGGTGTCAGACGTATGATTAAGGACCATTATAATTGTGAGAAAGGAAATCTGCTGCCACGTGGGCTACTCTCTCTGATTAGCAGCAAGAGACAAGATAACACATACCACAGCCTTTGTTACACCAGTTTGTGGAGAATTGGTTAGAATGTGCAATTGCCCATTTGGTGCCTATAGAAAAATCTTGCTGATAATCATAAAGTGTAGCTCATGAATTGGGGTCAGCAGGTTTCTCCTCTAATTAGCTGAGTGGTTTTCTCATCCTTCTTTTTCCTTCATTTTTACAATCCATTGTTGTTGAATAGGTTCATCACTGATACCTTTTAATAATTATGGAATCTTTTTTTTTCCAGATGAAATTCCAATTTTAGAACACCGGGAGAAATTGAAACAAGAGGGTAAAGATTCAACTCCTAAAGCAGAACAAAAAGAGAAAACTAAAAAACAGGTTTGATTATTTTCAATATTTATATTATTTTATGAGAGGGAGAAATTAATAAACAGCCTTGGATCATCTTTACTATTTAATTTCTTTAATAAAAGGAAGAAAATAAAAACAAAACGAGATTGGTTAATATTTATATAACTACTGAGAAAATAGATTTGTATCAATGTTAATGGTGGCCCTGAAAACCTGAGAGGCCCCAGTGTGTCTGTGTTAAGGAGGCCATGATGTCTTTTTCTTTCTCTCTCTCTCCCTTTCTCTTCCTCTCCCTCTCTCTTTCTCTGTATCTCACTTTCTCTCCTCTTTATCCTTTTTCTTCTCTCCGTCTCTCTCACTTTCTATCTCTCTCTCTTCTCTGTATCTCTCTTGCTCTTTCTCTCTTTTTAAACCAGTGTTGTGTATCTTGGTATAAATTAAATTTTTCTTCTATTTCCAGAGTTTCCGTCCATTTATCTTAACAAAAAGCATGCTACAGAAGGAAGTGTTTGGTCTCGGATATCCCAGCATTCCTACATACACTCTAGATGAGTTTTACGAACAGAAGGTCAAGGACGGAACATTCCAAGTATCACAAACAAAACAGGGGTCGTAAGTCTGTGTTGTTTATAATTAATTTTATTTTTATATCAACATGGGTTCAAGTAAGCTATCGTGGGAACAACTCATATAATTAATTTTGGATTTATGGCTGTCATAATCCAGGGGTATATTTTATTTATGTAATTAGATTTTTATTAAAAAAAATTAAAAGTATTATTTATATGCAGGTTTCCTTTCTCACTATCATATTTGTTCTTAACCATATGCCTGAAACCATATAACCATAGTTAAAATATGTTAGGTGTGTCATTAAATAAAACACACACACCCTCTCTCTCTCTCTCTCTCTCTCTCTCTCTATGGTGTTGGACAAAGAGTATTGCTAAAACCCTATTTATTTTCAGAATGAGTTTACAGGAACGAACGAGCAATCCAGAAGCAGCAGCAAAAGAGGATGAAAAACATGAACAGGAAAAGGAGAGAAAGATCGAACAAGATGATGAGGATGAAATAAGGAAAGCAAGAGAAATGGATGAATATAAAGATGGTGTGATATTACTCCTACTGCTACTAGTAGTACTGATACTACTACTGATACCACTACTACTACTACTAATACTGCTGCTGCTACTGCTGCTGATGCTGCTACCACTACTATTACTAGTATTATATTTATTAAATAATTTTATTAGTAGTATTTTTAGTTACACAAATGTAAAATGTAAAATCAGTTTATTCTTATTATAATATTTTTTTCAAGGTAGTTCAGTTATATTTTAACATATTTTATCTAGTATAAAGATAATTTGATATTATTTTTATATTTATGTTTGTTGCAGTAAAAAAATATTTTAATATTATTAGTAGTGTTTTTAATTCAACAAAAATTATTTTAATATTAGTAAAAATTATTTTAATATTATTGGTAGTATTTTTAACTCAACAAAAGTGTAGAAAATATATTACTTATTATAAGTTTTAATTGGACCAGTGTAAAGATGGTTGAAGTTTTTTCTTAGATTTTAATTTGTTAAATCTAAAGACAATTTGTTATTTTTAAAATTTAATTCTTAAAAATAATAACAGCTTGATATTTTGATGATTATGATCAGGATCAGCCCATGCTGGTCAACCAAAAATGTATGTGCTATTCTGTCTGTGGAAAGTACTTATTGCTGCTGCTATTTAATTTTATATGTAAAAAATCTAAACAGTTTGATATTATGATTATGATCAGAATCACTCAACAAAAAGGCTGTATTTATCAAAAAATATCCTGTGGAAAAGTACTTATAAAAGATTCTTGCTGCAAATTTTTAATTTTCTTTGTAAAAAAAATAAATAATAAAAAATAAAAAACCAGCTTGGTATTATGATTATTGTGATAAGGATCACTTTACCCTTTTCAATTAAAAGGTAGTGTTTTATCCAAAACACATGGTATGTATTGTTCTTTCTGTAGAAGATTAGATCTACATGTAAAAATATAATTTCTGCTATTATTTAATACTGGAAAAAATCAAAACAGCTTGATACTGTGATTATGCTCAGTCTGTGTTTTATCCAAAATACATGGTATGTGTTCTATCTATGGAAGAGTAGGTCTACATATAAACAGTCTCTTGGTGCTAATTAATTTTTTAAAATCTTTTTTCAGACCATAGGCGTGGATGGGGAAACAGAATGAACAGACTCTGAAAATTAACTTTGACCTTTGACACAAAGATGTCAAATTTCTCATATCCATGGGAGAACCATGTTATGGGATCCAGTTTGTTGACCGAGTGCTGAACAGACATGGAAAGCAATCATTATGACATCAGCTTGCACGATTTTAATAATTTCTCTTATGTGGTCAAGATTTGATGGACTCCCAAATACATCTATAATACTGTTGATGGGACAACAGAAAACAGTGTAAAAATATTTAAAAACTGTTATTAAATCAACTGGTTATTAGCAAACCAGAGATTATTGAGAAAATTTTTATTCAATTCTTGATGGGCTAACCAAGATGGCTGTTGTGATGTTATGAAGAAACAAAAACAGGATCTTCATGTGTCAGAAAAGATGTGCTATTGTGCTATTGTGCTATTGATATACCAATGAAAAGATGAACAAGAGAGAACTGAAGAACTCAGATTCCGGTTTTACGTCATTGATTCCTGGAGAAAAGTACCATTGGGCATCAATTATTGGACTGGCAGATGTGAACATTATTTTCCGATGGGATCCAAACATTTTGTAGATTACTTTATCTTATTGTGACAGTTCTTGGAAACAATTTTTAATTTCTTATCAAACTATTAATTGTGATTTTAATCCGCTTGGTCTGACCAGGGATTTAAAGAAGAAAAAAAATATTTGGCCAGTGGTTACATTTGGTATGCATTTTGGATGGACTACTGATCAATATGATGTGATAAAAATATTCAGTCCAATATGGACCATCATCTTTATCCTAAGATGTCAAATTTGGTTACAGAAAAACCAATATTTGCAGACTACTAAAGTGGGATGGAATTTCCAATTCAGACCAGCAATTAAAACAACCATTCACTTTTGATGAATTACAAAACACATCTCTTTGCTACCAGTAACCAGTAGTTGTTTTGAAACAGAGGCTACAAATGTTGATGATGGTCTTACCAGAGCTTGTGCCCATGACAGACGTGCTTAAAACAATTATTGGATACAGGCTCGTTAACACAGTCGATATATAGATCATGGATCACTAGACCTTAGTTTGTTAGATGGGGTAACATTCAAGATTTGTAATAAAACTTGCAAAATATATACAGCATAGGCTTTTTTTTTATTTTTAATACATAGAACATTTTGTTTAATATCATAAAGAAAACTGCTACACAATTTTCATATTTCTACTCAAGTCTGAATCATTTAATGCCAATTGTTAATCAAATGTAATTAGTTTCAATTTTGTTAATTGAAATTGTGACACAAATTAAAAAAAATTCTTATCATTTGTTAGTGTTTATATTGTGTGCAACAAAGGCTGTGATATATACTGTTCTATGGGATGATGCATATGATAAACATTGTTAGCTGTAATTGAAGATTGTAGCAGGTATCCTCACTATTGAAGTCTTTAACTGTATGTGATGCAATATAATCGTAAAATTCTCTTTCTCTTTACTCTCTTCTCTCTCTCTACTCTCTCTTTCTCTCTACTCTCTCCCTCTCTCTCTCTGTGTGTGTGTGTGTGTGTGTGTGTGCAATTCTTCGCCATAACAAAGAAAATTACTGTGGGTCTTGAGAAAAAGTAAACACAAACACATTGCAGCCAAATAACCTGATTTTTATTGCAATAAATTTGAGAAAAATATGCATGAAATTTCTAATTGCAACATGATGCAAAACTCTGTAAGCTACATCTATTTGTTACATTCCTTCAATACCACCACTAACAATAACACGTCTGTAATCTTCTGTAGTCACCAGTTTCTTTCCATTCACCCAGATATATAAACAAAGGGCTATAATTTCCAAGGATTTTTCTTTCTTATGTATGTGTAAGTATTACAAATGCATGTATTTACATGTTTAAGACATGGGGAACAAAATCTTTGCAAACTTAGCCCATAAAGTAAAATACTGAATATGCTGATATAGCAACATGGAAGCGAAGAGAAAAAAGTATTCTAATTCGATGTCATTATAAAACAATAGTTTTGTGTAAGAAGTGTACTGAATATTCATCGATGGTACATCAACATGAAATAAAGTTCTCTATTTCGATGTAAACTTGTGTTCTTTATGTACTTCAATAATTTAAGGCTCACCATCTTTAGTACTGATATTCTAGATTGTAAGGCAATAGATAAAAAAAAAAAAAAAAAAAAAAAAGTAAAAATAAATAAAAAAATTGAAAAATCTTTGTCCATAACAATAAATATAGCATGTTTGTAACAAACAGTAATAGAAATTAAAATGCAATAGTCTCTTTAAAAATATAAAGGAATAGATCAGAAAGGGCGAGAAAAGATCAGATGAGTAAAAAGAAAAACTGAAGTATGAAGTTGGGTGATAAATATAAGCTTTGTACTCTTAGGAGCAAGACAATAATTAGCCTTTACACAAACTGGTAAATAAGTTTATTTATTTCATGATGCATTCAATGCATGTTTATGAAATATTTTAGTAAGAATTAAATATTCTAAAAATGAGAGGACTTCATGGGCTATTTTGTTCCCCTCTGCAGAAGGCAGTATGTTCTGTAGAATATGCAGGATATATGTCATACCAGTTATGTTCAGTCTTACAGAATACATTTTAAAATTTATTACAGAATCTACAGTTAGTTAATCACAGTTTAAAAACATGAGACAAAAACAAGTGAAGAAAGGCATTCCATTACAAAAACAACAACAACAAAAACTACTGAGCTAAAATGTTTTTAAAAAGAAGAAAAAAAGTTTACATCCATAGTGGGTGCAAAGGGAGTTGAAGAGATAAGAGAAAATGTGGTTAAAGAGTAAGTAGTAAATGCTTGTAAGATCGTAAGATTAGAGAAATGGGAAGAAAGAAGAAAAAACACAACAAAAAAAACACACCAAAGGCATGGTTATGTCTTTAAAATTACTACATCATGTTCACCATATTTTAAACAAATGAACACATTTTATCGTCATATGGATATATATGCGTATGGATAGGTGGATTCCCATTGCAGATCAACTCTGATCCACCATGCATCAGAAAGAACTGGGTTGCTCTGTGATCTTCAGAGCCCAGTAACTCAAAGCATTCATAACACTTACTATGTCAGAGGTAGACTGAACTTACAGATTTAAATCAGGAAAGCTTTTAAAACATGAACGTAAATGAGCATTCACTAAGGTCACCGTCATCAAAACAGACCTAAATAAGTACTCATTTATGCACATACTCTTATAACATTGCTGTTTTAAAACACTAATATACGTCTGACATGTATTACGAATGCTTCGAATTACAAGGCCCAGATGTACGGTAACTGTATTATGCCCAACACTAGCAAATCGTCGTCTGAGAACCACACTGTTCTATCTCCAAAAGAATGCATTTTGAGAAACAGTTGACATAATGTCTGCTGTCTACTGTATTTGATATTGAGATACAACAAAGCTGTATAGGGATATATCCCATTATAAGCATGCTTTTGATCTTAACTTCTGCCAGGACAAAAAA
>JAUTBW010120032.1:0-14728 GCA_032361425.1 Peltospira smaragdina | reverse complement strand
ACTACTACTACTACTACTACTACTACTACTACTACTACTACTACTACTACTACTACTATTATTATTATTATTATTATCACTACTACTACTACTACTACTGGTATTATGTTTATGTTTATGCTTATGTAGTCTTGATCTCAGTGCAAGTTGCTGGTTGTGATATTTACTTATATCAGTACTGTATACCTCTTTACATATGTAACGTTTTATTATTTTACCAGGTCATTACATAAAAATGACCTTGACATTGGCTTGTTGTGTTAGGCTGCAGTCACATTTATTCAGTGTTTTTTCCGCTCCACTTCTGCTTCCACACACGTTATCTGCCATCCATCAAATTAATAATTTATATTGTTAATTAAATCAATCAGTGCAAACAGACCTACCCGTCCTGACTTCTCGCCCACACTAATCATCGACTGAAGCAGACAATGAATGCAGATAGGAATTTCCACAGTGTGATGATATAATCCTGACCTCACTATTCAATTCTTCATAGATAAGGTCTGTTTGCATCTTTATCTGTAACAGATCCAAATCCATCTAAGGAAGGAAGGAAGGAAATGTTTATTTAACGATGCACTCAACACATTGGTGTACTGTTATATGGTATCAGGCATATGGTTAAGGACCATGTAGATACTTAGAGAGGAAACTCCTGCTGCCATTTCATTGGCTTGTTTTTTTTTTTTTCGATTAGCAGCAAGGGATCTTTTATATGCACTATCCCATAGATAAGATAGCACATACCAAAGCCTTTGATATACCAGTCGTGGGGCACTGGCTGGAACGAGATATAGCTCAACTGCCAAATCCATCTAGTCAACATTTTCATCTTGTTTCTCCTTTTTCTATACCAGTACATTAAAAGTACATCATCATCATCATCATAATTGCAGCAGACTTGTAAATAATTTGACATGTCGAATAATCGTATGTTTTGAACTAGATACTGTACAACACACGTGCATTCTCATGCAGTAACTGTAGGGAAGCATTTTTGTTAAAATAATAACTGACATCGATATACCTGTTCATAACAAATGGACAACGGACGATGGATAACATGTGCGGAAGCGGGAGTAGAGGGTAAAATAAAGAAGATAAATTTGATTGTGGTCTTATTCTTGCCTGAGAGTTAAGGCAAAACATTAATTATGTGTTTCATTCTCCTGTGTTAAATTTATTATCCTTATCATCATCATCATCAGGATGATTATTATGTTGCAGAAGTAATATCTGTGCTTATGTTTCTGTCGCTAAGACAGATTTTCCAAGCCATCACAAAACATCATGTCGAGTTTTAACATACAGTATCATTCATACACACAAAAGAGAAGAAAAGTAATTTCCAAAGAAGTTACAAAAGTTTATCTTAGTTTATACTCCAAAATCATACCATACAACTTCAAAATCTTTGTGTGGTCACATGACGTATTTACGGGTCTCGTAAGGTTTTTTGTTTGGGTTTTTGCATAATTCTTTTACATGTGGTATATGTATTCTTCGTTTTGTGATATACTATTAATTTAATTACAAGTATGACTGGCACTGGTGCGAGCAATAGTTAAATTCATGTTGTATTAAAACCACACACAGTTAAAAAGAACGCTATTTTAATAAGACCCCACAATACAAATTCCAAACTTTTTGGCCAAGTAATAAAAATTACACAAGACAAGAGATAAAATAGATACTTATCTAAATCATGCCTTCAGTAGTAAATGTTTATTCATGTCTCTTGTTTTTTTGTACTTGTTTTCACTGAAGAAGACTGCATGGCTGAAAAGTTTTGGAATTTGTATTGTCATGTCTTAACAACAGCATTCTTTTCAACCTTGTGTGTTTTTAATTTAGTTTTAAACACTGGCAGTGTCTTGTTTTTGGTCTTTCATATCGTATGATGGTGTGTACACAAGAGTGGCAGTTGGCAGAACTTGGTAATCATGGCTGTGGTGTAATTATCATTTAGGGTTTTCTCAACGCTCATTCCATCATTCATTTTGTCCTTTAGTACTCTTATCTTTAAATGTTCCTTTAAAGGCATGCTGTGAATGTGCCTGCCTGACATGCAGTCAGTTTGGGATCATTCCCTGTCAGTGAGCCACTAGGGATTTTTCTGAATAAAATAAACGTTATCTCAATGACTAAAACATTTATTTAGGCAAAGTATAACAGATTAGACTTTGCTTCTGTGATGAGATATGGGAAGTGCCACTACATTCTTTTAGGCCTTGTTGTGGTGTCACCAGACATTTTAATTAAACCATAGTGGACGAAATTAATAGCACACCACATGTATCAGTTTCTCAACTGTTACTCGGTCCATCATCATTTCCATATCAAGTTGTAACGTTTTGTTTATGGATGTGTATTTTACATACATTTTATTATAACTACATTTTATATATCATGTTTGTCTGCATTAATATTACGCAATATATTCTTGTATCTTTCACAAATATTTATATAAGCTTTAATTTTAAATGATACCTTTTAAGTGTTCCACATTACTTTCAACAAACATATTTTGATCACTGGGATTTGTTTTGCTGCTTTTTATTTATTTTTAACCAGTATTTAAAAAAAAATAATAATAAATTTTAAACTATAGAGATATGTTTTATAAGCTAGCATGTCATAATGTATGATTCACTGTTACCAAGATGAAGGTTATTTGTGAAAGTGTGTGTGTATTTTCAGTGGGATATTGCGTCATTATTGACAGGCCTTGCTCTGTGTTGTTATTTATCATACGTAATTTTGTCTATATGCATTTTCTGCTTTTATTATTGATGTCACTCAAAGTGTACCATTGAATTTTCTACTAAATAAATAATGCTAACTTAAGAGATGAATGTTGTTTGTTGTTAATTATGTTAGACTTAGTGTGGTTGGTGCTAGTTCAGACATGCAGGACACAGCACAGTAGTAGAGTGTCAGTTCATGGTGCAGTAGGTCCTCGGATCAATTCCAGCCAGCTCTATGGGATGGTACATATAAAATATATTTTGTTACTACTTAGAAAGAGTTGCTACTTAGAAAAGAGTAGCAGCCCAAATGGTGGTAGCGGATTTGCTTTCTCTTTCAGAATGGTCCTGTCCTGATGCTATATAACGATGAATATGTTGTTAAATAAAACCTCTCTTTGTGTCTTTCTCTTTTTTTTCCCTGTTTTTCTCTCCTTCCTTCCCTCTCTGTCTCTTTTTTTCCTTTTTCTGTCTCACTTTTGCCTCTCTCTATCCACTGTTTCTTTCTCTCACACATGCCCACATTGGTGTCAGATACAGGATAAAGTGGTACCATACTGGCTGCACTGTTGGAAGTTTAGTATAATTTTCACCAAGTAGATCAAGTAAGACACAATGCCCATCTCACTTGTTTAAAAAAAAAAAAAAAAATGCTTTGCCAATTATACGGCTCAAATATTCTCTTTGGCATGTTGAGAATACTTTCTTAATTTTATTTTTCTTATGTATTTTAAACACATTAACAAAACAAGACCAAAAATACATGTGCGTGTGCACACACACACACACACACACACACACACACACACACACACTAAAACAAAACCATAGTAGCACCAGATTACTGTTACAATTTTAATGAAGTTCATATAAAATGCTTGTTTAAAAATTTAACTGACCAGAGTAATTCACATAATATACATACAATGAACACATGGCACTTAAGAACACCAATTTGCATCAAGTCTGAGATCAGTGGACACGTAAGCAGGCGACTTGGAAATCTAGCCTGTAGTGTTGTTTATTGTACATCACAATTCATGTACGATATTCATCAGTATCACAGTGGTGGATCCAGAAAATCAATATGGGGGAAAACTCAATAAAATGATATTTAAATTGTAACATTTGGAGGGGAGGGGGTGCCCATGACCTCTCTTGGTTTACCACCGCACATTATAGTAACTAACTTGTCATGCCTGTATCCAGTAAAGATTTAGGCATGTATAATGGTTATGTTTTTTTGTTTTTTTGTGTTGTTTTTTCAGTAACTTCTAAAATAAAGTAGCCTAACATTTATAATAAAATAACACCAGGATTGGAGGAGTGGGTTGTTGAATGACGTTACCTGTTGGACTGATTGTATTGAGCTGCTTCTCACTGCAGCATGTATTCTACCACTGGTGTAACAAAGACCATGGTATGTGCTAACCTGTCTGTGAGTGTGCATGAAGATGATCTCTTGCTGCTAACTGGAAAGAGCAGCCCATGTGGCAGCAGTAGGTTTACTTTCTCAATATCATAACTGTCCTTAACCATTATTATACTAAAATGTGTGCAATGTGCTCATATATGATAACTTCCTTGCTGATACACTTCCTCTCTCTCCACCCTCCATAGAAGTTTCATGAAAATCTTCAATGTTGCCAGATATTTACTTTCAAATTCTATAGAATACAGAATACAAACTTTTTGGTTAAATATTTTTGGAAGCATTCAGATCTGTAAAACCATCTCTTGGTGCAGATGAGACGAGATACACTTGTGATTTGCCATGCTAGCACTGTACTGGAAGATTACAAGATAAAGCAAAGACCTATTCTGTTAGTAATAAGATTTGCTGATGTCACAGCCAATAATAATAATAATAATAATAATAATAATAATAATAATAATAATAATAATAATAATAATAATACAAACAACTTGAAAGTACTGTGCTTCCTAGCAAGCATGATACTATCAAAATAAGAAGAAGAAAAAAAGGTAATTTTATGCACAACCTACGAATCCACCAATCACATGCATACATTATTTCAGTCATTCCAGAAACAAGCACAACACTTCAAGGTTATATTCAGTTTTCAGACAAGATAGTGCTTCCTAAAATATTTATTAACTTTGGGAAAATGTCGTAAAAGTGTTGTGTCTGTCAACAGTTTGTTAGGAATATACAGGATATATCTTGAGGTACACTGTCAACTTAACTGGTGCATATATAAGCCAATGAGCATACAATTTCCATGTCTGAATTTAACACTTTGTAATCAAACAGACTTACTATTACTTAAATACTATAGTGATATAGGAACAGATATAACAACAGATATAGGAATTTGTCTGGCTCTTTATAAACATCCACCTGGTGGACCTACTGAGCTATCAAGCTATTTTTTGCTCCAGTAAGTATTTCAAAATAGGTGTGACAAAGGCTGTGGTATGTGCTATCCTGTGAGATAAAAGATCCCTTGCTGCTAATCAGCAAGAGTAGCCTAGGTGGCAGTAGTGCGTTTCCTTTCTCATAAACATACTGGTAATGGTCATACATGAACATACTGGTAATGGTCATATGTGAACATACTGGTAATGGTCATATGTGAACATACTGGTAATGGTCATACATGAACATACTGGCAATGGTCATACGTGAACATACTGGTAATGGTCATAATATTATGCCTGATGCCAAATAACCATCAATAAAAAGTGTCAAGTACATCGTTAAATAAAACATTTTGTTCTTCCTCTGTTTATCACATCACACATTCTTAAAACAGTTTTGTTGACAAGAAACTTTGTTTGATTAGACTTACATGGATTACAATATGGTACGTATAACATATTTTTAGGTGGGTTATTTTTGTAATGACAACTTCTGGTACAGTTTAAACATCTAAACAATTATATAACCTTTTAAAAAATTTAAACTGTACCAAAAGTTGTCATTACAAAAACAAAACCTGAAGTGTCTTCCTTAATAATATGTTCTGTGTGTTTTGATTGGATGTATTAAGTGGAATTTGTACTGTCAATCTTTTGATACAGTTTGGAAATTTCACAACCGCCAGTCACTGCATCCATTTTCTTTCAATACTTTCTCATTTCCTCTCTTCCTCATTTTCCCATTTACTCCCCCACCTCAATCTTTCTCCCATTTCCTCTCATACCCCCTCCCTTCCTCTGCATTTCTGTGTCTTTCTCTTTTTCCTCCCCTCCCTTTCTCTGCCCCCCTTTTTGTCTCACTGTCTTTCTCCTTTTCTCCCCTCTCCCCCAATAACAAGTCACTTGTTTCACTGGCACTGACTACTTCATTACTCTATAATATGACTCACAAGAATTGTATTCTGCTTTCTGTAGGTTTTGTTGAGATAACCAACACATATCCTAATTATTTCAAAATTTTATCAAACATCCTCCAGGTTATTACTGAGTGCATGTTTCAGTAGAAACTGTCCACAGGGCTTGTTAGCCCCAGCACTGCCATGTTTTCAAGGATAATGATAATAAATAAATATATTTAAAAACTGTCCACAACGGCATTCACTCAATCCTGTCGTATGTTTATGTTGATAATAATAAAAAAATTTTTTTTAAATCTTCTAACAATGTCCACTACGGTTCTTTTAACCTAGCATTGCTAAAGCTTTTGAGGATACTAAAAAAAAAAAAAATTAATTCCAAAACCCCCAACACAGTCCACCAGAGCATTCACTTAATCCTGACACTGCCATATATTTCTGAGGATAACATTAATAATTTTAAGTTTTTTTTAATAGATTCCACCAAGGTGTCTCAATCCTAGGACTGCCACATGTTTCTGAAGGTAATAATAATAATAAAATTAATAAAATACCTGCAATAGGATTTTAAAATATTGTCCATAACTTTATCTCAACTTTGGCACTGCCTTGTGTTTCTGAGGATAATAATAAAATGTAGGTTTTTTAATTGTCCACTGGGGCATCTCAACCCTGGCTTTGTCATATGTTTCTGAGCATGAACATAATAAAACAAATAAAATAATGAGGGGTTTAATTGTCCACCAGGGAATCTCGTCCCTGGCTTTGTCATATGTTTTTTTTAGAATGAATAAAATAAATAAAATAAAGAGGGGTTTAATTGTCCACCAGGGAATCCCAAGGATTTCTTTTTATCACGTTCTTCTTGGTTCCAGCTTGTGTGAGAGATGTGTTAACGTCCGCTGGTTGTCGATGACTGACAGATTTCTGAAAGTATACAACAATTATGTGTTTTCGTATTCTTATTATATCAGATAGTAACTGTTTCTCATTCCAGCCATATTTTTACATTTCAGATAGTAACTATTACTCATTCCAGCCATATTTTTATATTTCAGATAGTAACTGTTTCTCAGACATAATAAAATGTGTGGAATATGTCCAGGTTAAAACAGAATGCTATTTAAAATTACACGTCGATTTACCATATTTTAACACTGGTTACTAACACAACATACAAGTACTACAGTACCTAAATTAGACTTGTTAGCCTTCGCTATCAAGGATTATTGTCAAATGCTAAGTACAAATTTCACCATTTTGTTTAAGCGAGGCAGGTCTCCCCATGAAAGAACATGTACTAACATAGTGTTTGTGTGTGACCTAGATAGCGATAGTAGCATAATAAGACTGGAGTGGAGGGTGCCAGTTTGACATAACATGACATTAAAATGTTTAAATAAAAATATACTTGACATAGTAGCTTTAATAGGACATAAAGACAAGTGATATTTGGACATTCAGATCTTCGTCAGAGCAGCAACTACAGATACAATTACAATTACAAAACAAAATATACCAGAGCAAAGTACTTCTTTCAAGCCTTCAACTGTCACAAAAAGAAATGTGTCAAAAGAACCCCCTCTCTCCATCCTCCCCCAAATAAAGTAAGAGGCTATTGTCTGGGAAAGGATGCATATAAAACAACCCTAGAGGCTGTGCCCGCATGCGGGCGTGTCTGAACCTTGAATGAATATAGACACGTAAATATGTTTCCCTGTCCCTGTCACTAATCAGAGAGTAACTCATGTGGCAGCAGCAGGTTTCTTTCCTATCTGACAATAGCCATTAAAATGTATATAATTAAATTTAAAATGAAAATGTACAAGATATTATACTGGCTGATAGAAATGGATATGTTAATGACTGTAGTATGTCAAAATATTATGTGCATTTAAACACTGTGATATTTTTACCTAAGCTATTTTATAAATATTTCAGTAACATAAACTGTGAATGTGTGCAGCATTACTGATTATCTTCATGAAAGCAAAGAACTGCTGCAAGAAAACTGCAGGAAAACCCATATTACATCAAGTAAATATAAGTTTTTCCTCTCACCTGATGTAATTGCGAACGTCTGGGGTTGATTTCACTGACAGTGGTGGAGCTTCGAGTTCTGAAGAGAGGAAATAACATTTAAAAAGATTGGTGGCCCAAAGAAAATATTAGAGCCAGAGGCACTAACGTACAGAGATACTGTTATTGACTGCGAGGATGGTTTTGTCATTCAGATTAGGTGGCCCAAACAAGAAATAATATTTATCATTTTAAGTACATGAAACGGGTTAAATATAAGCATTAAAAAATAAGACAATATTCAGTAACATTTGGACAACAGAAGTTGCAAACAACAGTACTGCATCAGGAGTCTTTCTTTTATCAAAACTATAATATCTGGCCTACAAAGTCACTATATATAAATGAATAACGGCAGATTTGGGTTAGGCAATACATTCTGATTTGATTTTTCTTTGGAATACATTTACACAATTACTAGAAGTGGTTCATATTATCTTACAGAAACAAGGTGGCACAAACGAACAGATTTAGTCACCACCAAAACATAAATGATTATTTCAGAAATTTACACCTCAATCATGCACATGCATGTTTTTTCACAGAGAAAACTGAATGTGACTAAATTCAGTTTACCCGTATAGTGTTCTACTTGATGAAGCTGAGTGGAAATAATGTTTATGGCACACTTACCCATTTGCTGACTACGACAAAAGCGAACCGTTCTCAAAGTTTGAGCAATCATGTGCTGCAATGTCAAGTGAAAAACATATTCTAAACCCTTACATTCAGATAATTCATATATTGCTAATCATTGTTATCTTAAGCAGTATAAATCAAAGAAACTCATTATAAAACACAAATGTATACATGTATGTATTAGACCTTTATTTTACTAGTCTTTTTGGTGGTTGTGGTGCGGTTGTTGTTTTTTGTTGCTTAAACTATGTTATTTCCCTTAGTTTACTACATTAAGAGGAGTCTGTTTATCTTTTATCTTTTTCATTTATTCTTTTTATTTTATTAAAAAAAAAATAATAATAATGTTTGTGAAAAGTTAAATTTGAGGAATCAAAGAAAGGAAGAAGAAATGGAAAAGAATTTAACACCATCAAATAATTGAAAGCCATACAAAGCATTTGTCAATGTAGGTTAATGGTGATGTAAGTAAATGAAATCAGGGAGAACAGTTTTAAACAGAGGTTATGATTGTAGTTATAACTTACCATTTTTTCAAAGTTGACAAGGCTTTCATAGTATGTCTTATTGCCTTCGTGTGTGAATGTCATGTCTGCAACAACAAACACAAAACAATCAAAATCCTTGCCATCGCTTGTTTCAGTGAGAAAATGTGAATAACAGGTGTTCTCCTACTACAATGAATAAACACAACTCTGAGGAAACAGAAAGAGATTTAAAACGAGTAATACTGCTATTGTTTTAAACACATATTTTTTAAAATGCCATTAGAACATAACAATACAAAGTAAAATTTTACACTTATTTGTCTTTATATAGTGAAAAAACAGAAAAACAATAATGCTAAAACACTGGGGTGTGAATGTTTTTTGTCATGTGATGATAACCTGACTAGGTTTAGACACCCTCACCATGGACTAAAGGCTTACATCACCCATCTAGCATCTCAGAGCAGGAATATCACATTAATGGAAAGCGGCCGCAACAAACTGCGATGTGATAATGAAATATCTGGACCCCGACTGTCCATATTGTGTAATAACGAGGATTACATATAAGCATTAAAAAATAAGACAATATTCAGTAACAGGTATGTGTCACTACAGCGGCTCACCTTTCATGAGCAGTGGCATGAATGGGATGATGGGGGGCGAGAGCTTGGCCACCGTCAGTCGGTACACGCGGTGGTTACGAGACGGGTCCATCACCGTCTCAAACTCGGCAAACATCCGCTTGAACTTGCTTGGCAGTTTCTGAAAAAAAGTCAAAACTTTATTTAGCAAACATTATTTGGAATGTATTGGACAATTTCTGAAAATGAGCAAAAACATTATTTATATACCATTCTTTTAAATTTACACAATTTCTAAAAGTAACACGTAATAATATTATTATTAGCAAATATCCTTTTAAACATCATATAGGTATATCTATCAACCTGTCTATTTTTGGTGGTACGAAAAGTATGAAAGCAGATATCACAGTGATGGAATATTTTGCTGGTGACAAGTACTGATCATTTAGATGCAGGTTTTGATTAATATGGCATAGGATTTTTAAATCATTGCTACTAGATGAAATAACGATCGTGTACAATGCATTTTGTATCATTAATAACTTTTATCGGTTATTTTAACTCTCTTTATTGACAGTAAATTCTTTCTGGTTCAGAAA
Source organism: Peltospira smaragdina (assembly GCA_032361425.1). Classification (NCBI taxonomy): domain Eukaryota; kingdom Metazoa; phylum Mollusca; class Gastropoda; order Neomphalida; family Peltospiridae; genus Peltospira; species Peltospira smaragdina. Next base: position 4,287 of record JAUTBW010120032.1, on the reverse strand, counting down.
TATTTTGCTATCAAAGTGCATGCATGAGCAAGTGGAAACAAGTGATATGTAAAACAGGATGGTTTCTGACCTAGGATGGTTCTTGACTGTTGGTGATACTTACCTCCCAGGTCTGTGAGAGGCGACTGACTGCGATGTTACTCAGACCCATCACGATGGCCAGGAAGGAATTTATGTTCTGAAACTCCTTACAGCTACAATACAAAAAATTATATTATAAATCTTTAAAATTCTATCTCACAGAGGTATTTAACTTTTAAAAAAAACTACACAAAAAAACATCAATAAAAATATTTCAAAAGTAACATTAATTACTCTTTTTTTTTTTTAATACTACCAGATTTATGTAACGTATTGGTGAATTTTTTATCCTAATTAATTACAACTGTAACTTAATTTTGTTAATATGAATGTTAGACAATTTTATTAATCTGAATGATGTAGGCTATTAACTTTGTTAATCTGAATGTGAGACAATTTTATTAATCAGAATGTTATATAAAAAAATTAATCAGACTGTTAGACAATTTTATTAATCAGAATGTTTATTAATTTTGTTAATCAGAATGTTGTATTAAGTTTGTTAATCAGAATGTTGTATTAAGTTTGTTAATCAGAATGTTAGACAATTTTGTTCATCAGAATGTTGTATTAAAGTTGTTAATCAGAATGCTAGATAAGTGTTGTTGCTGGAGTGCGTGACTTACTGGGCGGCCAGCTTGATGAACTTGCGGAGGAGCTGGACGCGCTTGCTGCTATTGGTACACAGCACCATCTCGGTGACCACCCAGTACTGCGTCTCGTTGAAGTGGCGCAGAAACAGATCCAGATTGGCTGTGATCTTCTGGAACTTGTACCGGCCGAACACCTGGTAGATCAGCTCGTACTGAAACAAAAACAAAGAAAGAAACTGTTTTATCTAGCAACATACTCAACACATTTTATCTATAGTTATAAATTATAGTTTTAGTTTTATTTTATTTTTTAAAATTTCAACGATGCACTCAATGGAGCACTGTGGGGTCAACCCAATAACCTGCCGCACCATGAGCGAAACAAGTGCTCTGTCCCACTCCCAAATTTTGTACTGAAACACACAAACAATAACTATGTATAACAGACAGTGATAGATAAATCTCTCATACCTGCCTATATGGACTAGACTTAGCCCCTGTGAGAAAGGTATATGGGATAACTCTATCCAACATGGATACACCTGACAAAAGACGAGACTACTTTATTATTTATAAAAGGGAGATAACTACTGTATTTAGGCCTACAAGTCATCTGTCAAAAGCAAATTTAATACTGTGAACAAAACATAATTATATGGAATTTAATTACTTTCAAACTGATTTAATCTTTGAATTTGTGTTATATTTTATTTGGAGATGTTTTTATGACACGCAAAGAATGTGCGTATTAATATATCTTTCTATTTTGCATATTAATGAGGTTGATGATATGTTGTTGACTGAAGGAAGACAATTTCCTAGGTGTTTTGTTATTGAAATCAGTTACCTATAATATTCACATTTACAAGATACACAAGAAATTTAATTATTAAAAAGTCAGAAAGAAAAAAGATAATGTTTCAACCATTGTGTCTCATTCTGCACATACGCCACTAAGAAATGAGAGAAAAATTATCCATCATATGCGGCCATGTAGCTTAGAAAAAGTACACCCTCAGTGGTGTAAATTTCTACTTTGGGACTTGGCAAGCCTCATCCCAGGTCAAAGTTCCACCACCTCGGGTGTACTTACACTACTACTGTTGTTGTTGTTGTTGTTGTTGTTGTTGTTGTTGCTGTTGTTCATGCATTAAGTACTCATCATCTGTCCTAGACTAGGGAAGATATAGGGGACGGGTGACAGAAAGATATAAAATATTATCTCATGAACACCCACACAGTTCCTTATCGCACTGCATCAGGTGGTAAGCCACCTTTCTTAATATCACATTAAGGAAGATGTAAGCGAGGGTCAAGAGAGTGTTATAGGGAGGGACTAGGAAAGGCATAGGGACGGTGTGATTATGCATTACCTAATGAACACACACAAACAGTTCCCAATCGTACTGCATCAGATGGTAAGCCAGTTCTTTTGTGCTCATCATTTCCAGTTGTGCTGAGGTCCCTGTTGTGGGTCCCTCCTGTTCAGGCAGAGGGGTCTGTCAACAACAAAACAACCCTGTAATCATTAGCATGATATACCTGGTAGTGTAAATAGAGTTAACAAATCAGCTACTTTCATGTGTAATCATTAGCATGATATACGTGGTAGTGTAAATAGAGTTAACAATTCAGCTACTTTCATGTGTAATCTTTAGCATGATATACCTGGTAGTGTAAATAGAGTTAACAATTCAGCTACTTTCATGTGTAATCTTTAGCATGATATACCTGATAAGTGTAAATAGAGTTAACAATTCAGCTACTTTCATGTATAATCATTATAATGATATACCTGGTAGTGTAAATAGAGTTAACAATTCAGCTACTTTCATGTGTAATCATTAGCATGATATACCTGGTAGTGTAAATAGAGTTAACAATTCAGCTACTTTCATGTGTAATCTTTAACATGATATACCTGGTAGTGTAAATAGTTAACAATTCAGCTACTTTCATGTGTAATCTTTAACATGATATACCTGGTAGTGTAAATAGAGTTAACAATTCAGCTACTTTCATGTGTAATCTTTAACATGATATACCTGATAGTGTAAACAGTTAACAATTCAGCTACTTTCGTGACAATCTAGTTGGATTATTGTGTAAGCTGTCCATGACAATCCACTAAATTCAAATTTATTTTCAATGGTGAACATTATTACATTTTCACTAATGGTTATTATTTGTAATAAGTTATTAACCAATTTTTATATATATATTTTTTTAAGTGATTTAAGTTAAACTATCATTGTCCACCCATATCAGCCAATTACAGAAATAGTGAAGTATGATCTTTTTTAATAAAACCATCTTAATGATGAGTCAAGTGACAAGAAATGTACGAAAAATGTACAAGAAATGGCCAAACATCATCTCCAAAAGCTGTCATTAGTAATGTTGTGATACAATGTATCTAAATGTGACTGGGTCAAGGTTACCACTTTTCGGTCTTTGTCTGTATTACATATATTTTTGGTGATATTTTACACATGAAACATGAAAATTTATACACTTGTAGTGCTAAGAGTGTTTAGAAAATTAGTGGTATGGGTCTTACTTACAAAACGATTGAAAAAGAGTGTAAGGGAGTTTGATAGCATAGTCTACACCTTGGTTCATAAAATATTTAATATCTATAATGTATTATTATCTATTTATTTTATTTAACAATGCACTCAACATATTTTAATAAATGGTTATATTGGTGTTGGAAATATTTTAATTAGAAAAACCCTAGTGGTTTCTAATTTAAAATATGTCTGACGTCAATATAACCATTAATAAAAATGTGTTGAGTGCATTATTAAATAAACTAACTAAATAATAATACACAATAGATATTCGACATTTTGTGATGACAGCGTGTTAGGCGTGTTTACATCACTAGGCTATTGAGGCATTCATCTACAGTGTAACACAACCAACAAAGTACCAGAGCATCGATGTGTTCGCGGGGGGTGATGAACAACCGCCCATTCAGACTGAGCCTCGTCACAACACACAGATCCGTTTCCTTGAATATGACCCGCTCTGAAAAACAACATAAACTGCTTATTACTTCATTGTGTGTGTTTTCTGTGTCTGTATAGTCAAGAGTTTTAAATAATGTTAATACCAAAGATAATAACATGCAACTGATACTGTGGACTCTGTCTAAACCGGACTTGCTTCATACTACAAAAATAGTCTGGTTTAGAGAGAGGATCCGTTTAGACAGTTCATTCAGTGTTTGAGTAGCTGGTGGGACTTTAGAAATGAACCGGTTTACACAGAGATCAAGATTACACAGAGTCCGGTTTAGACAGAGGCCATTGTATTAACCCAATATTATTGTTTTAAAAACATAACAAATGTTATTTCCAGAGAACTAACCAGCTTTAGTAATACAGTGGTCAAAACCTCTCTCATAAGCTGTGTAAGTGAGGGAGACAGAGAGAGAGGGAGGGAGAGTAGACAGAAATTATTACTGCTACTACTATTACTACTATTACTATTATTACTACTACTACTACTACTACTACTACTACTACTATTACTACTATTACTACTACTACTACTACTACCACTACTACTACTACTACTACTACTACTACTACTACTACTACTACTA
>JAUTBW010119921.1:0-14730 GCA_032361425.1 Peltospira smaragdina | reverse complement strand
TATGTAGGTCAGTATTGAAGTACTTGTCGTCTTTACTATACTGAGCAGTGAAATTACGTAAGCCAGTATTGAAGTAAGTGTCGTCTTTACTATACTTAGTGGCGAAATTACGTAAGCTAGTATTGAAGTACTTGTCGTCTCTACTATACTGAGCGGTGAAATTACGTAGTATTGAAGTACTCGATACGCACAATCAGTATAAGATTAATCCCCCATCACTGAGCTTGGATGAAGGGTTACTTCATGCAGTACAAGCACGTGGAACGGCTTGTGGGTATGAGCATCTGCCTGACATGTTGTCAATCTAAGACTGATCTTTGTCGGTGAACCACAAGCCATTTTTCTAATTAAACATAACTGTTAAAGTGTAGAGTGCATCATAAAATATAACGAATATTATTATAAGTACCTGAAAAATGTGTTATACTCAAAATGAAATTTCTCCATTCTTAATATGTCGGGCATAGTGATGCTGTATCATCTAACACGAGCTGGGACATTACAGTGGGACTTTGGATCAATCCCTCCTGGTATTAGATCCAGCCAGTGCTCCACAGCTGATGTAGCAAATCCTATTGTATGTACTGTGCTGGCTATTGCTGTTTGGGAAGAGTAGCCCATGCCGTTTCAGCAATGGGTTTCCCCACTTCGCTATTTATATAGTGTTAATTGCATAGTTATTTTTGTTTGAATTAGAGCAATTTTCACGAACAGGTGCAGGTAGTGTGAAAATACTTGTAATGAACTGTAATTTAGACACACTTGGATCATGGAAGATAGGGAGGAAACCTGCTGACACTGATCTTAGAGAATATTTTACTCACGTCATGGACCATTGTTAGACTCGTAGAATGAAACTAATGCCTTCACATGGGCTGCCATTTCGGATTACAGCAAATCTTTTATATGCACTATTCCAGACAGGATAGCACATAACATGTCCTTTGTTACACCAGCTGGTCCACCTCCGAGCTACTTACTGCACCACACTGTACAATTCTGTGACTTTAAGTTTGGTTAAGGAATCGTTATCTGGAAGACAAAACTTACTGAGATATAGCCAATTGACTACAAACATCTGGAACATCACCATGACACATCGCGTTCGTCAATACACCATTTATGGTGAACCAGTTGGAATAATGCCCAGCACCAGTTCAGACCGGTTGTTAACGGGCTGTTTAACATTCCATGTTCTTGCATGTCAAAATAGTTTTCGGCTAATGCGAGTAGGAAGGTAATATACAAAACAAACTCCAATATATCTTTGTCATTTTATATTTACCTGTACAAATACAGTTTACACAAAATATAAATACATACTTGATACTACTATACAAACAAACGAGAATACCGTACATCACAAATGATACAGCAGTGATGAAAATTAGTCATGATTTATGGTTTCTATGTCCATATGAATGAGGAAATTTATCACTGAACCTGATTTACAAGTGAGCATTACAATTCATAACCTGATATGTCAAATGTGTTCTGGTAAAAGATCTCACGTGAACAAACAGAAAACAGTCGAATTAATCCTTTTGACTTGAAGCTCGTAAATACGATATGTAGGCCAAATTGGTTTCTAAGTTTGTTAGAATCAACTTAATTACGGTACTGATGTTTTTGTTTGTTTTTATAAATGCATTTACCGGTTCTCATTTTTGGTGTTTGGTCAATTCTCAAACAGCTGATTTTAAAGCAGTGTAAGAAAAGAATAAACGAAAAAGGGTTTTGTGTGGTATTTAAATAATAAATGTACGAATGAAATATGCAGTTGGTTTCACAACCTTATAGCTAGGTCTTGCATTTGTTTTTCGTTAAGTGTAATACATTTGTTTTACCAATATTAAAAGACTTAGTCTGAGAAAGAAAAAAAAAAAATCAGTTTTTTTCCAAAAACTATTTGTCATGAAGTTTTAAGTGTTTTCATGCTCAAATTATTTGTACAAAGCAATTCATGTGTACCTGTAAACATGTCTACTAAACTCTCTTATTGTATAGATATTACCGTTATGAATTATTTTAACTTAATAGATATTTTTTGTACAAACAATGTTATGACACATTGTCAGTGCACCCAATATGGGTGAAAATGCAGACATTGTTGAATTTAAAGCAATATAAATTCTGAATTTTTTTTTGCTCAATCAAGAGTAAATATCTGTGCTCTTGCACCAATGCAAGTTTTACTAACGGAAATGGCTGTGTGAAGTGGGGAATACCCTTAACAAGACATTTCTCATAACATGCAGAGCAACAGGAACCAAAGCCTTTTAACAGAATGAATGGCAACTGGTATGAAAATCGTTTTACTCGATGCATTTTTATATACATAATAGGGTAACTGAAGGAGCATATTTCGTATAATACAACTATTACAAGAAAAAAAATTCTGATGACAGCATGTAAATTGTTTTTGAACTAAGATATTAACAATGAGACCAACAAGGGAAGATGATACTCATTAATCCTCAACTTTAAATAAGCAGTTATGTTGTTAGGATATATTTAGCTATATGCAGTGGCCATTTTAAAATCAATTCTACTGCATGTTTGATGCAATTTTATAATAAAATTAGTAAATTGCTAATTTGTTTATAGGCTGGGACAAATGTCTGATCACAAGAAGTTACATCTGGAGCATAAACAAATCTATGTTTGATCACTGACTGGGAATAGCATCTCGTAAGTCTAGGACCAATGATTAGACCCAGACGTACATAAGAACAGGACATAGCTCAGAGGTAGTGCCTTCTCATGGTGTTGATATGTTGTTGGATCGATTCTAATTGGTGGACCCATTGGGCTATATTTCAGCCAGTGCTCTACAACTGGTGTAACAAAGGCCATGGTATGCACTATCCTGTCTGTGGGATAGTGCAAATTTTATTGTTTTCTTCTAAATCTTAAGATTTACATAGTATGGCAGCATTTAATAACTAGAATAACTGAATGATCAAGTATAAATAATTATTATAAAAAAAAAAAAAAAAAAATTATTATTATTTAAAAAAAAATGTCTTTGGTTATGTTTAAATTTATTATCTGTAAAATTTAATAACCAAGTGGGACATTACTTAGAAGTCAGGTGCTAGTTATAAGAAGATTTTTAAAAAGTCAATGTTCCCAAGCAAATGCACTAAAACCTGTATCTGCAAAATACAAGATTTATTTCACCACTAAAAAAAAAAAAAAAAGATTTAAAAAAAGATACAAAGTAGTTGTCTTTGTTGCACATATTTGTCTGATGAAATAAACTTGATAATCGTGTTAAAATTCATAGTTAAATATTAGTTATTATGAAATACATTCTTTGATGGTGCACAGCACTTTAACATTTCTAAAGGTCAATGTGTATAGTAACACTGATACCAACCTCTGACATAACAACATGGTTACCGGGCATCACTTGCTACGATGGGTTAATCCTAACACAACAAAAACAACTGTGTAGATACTAATGCAATAGTAATCAGGATTTGTTGTTATCTATTTAAATTACTGTCCCTGGCGAGTTAAAATAATGTAAAACTGTAACTTGCAAAAATAAATACTCTTTTAACAATAAACAAATAATAATTCTGTTACAAGAAGCAATATATCAATTGCATTCATCTAAATATTCATAATTTTGTCTAATTATCTATTCAACTTTCCTCAAAAAATATATTAGCACAAACTGCCAATGCAAGTACAATTATAAAATGTAATACTGTCAGGTATAACAAAAGCAAACCAGATTCATAAATTCAGGCACATGAAATGTCAATTGTGTATTGATTATAATGACATTATGTGCATTTAATTCTTGATAAAATATTTATAAATTTTTATTGTTGTTTTTTTTACTTTATAATTTAACACAGTGAAGTATAATTGAAATAAATCAGTTATTACTTTTAAATTCTCCTTCATTTTATTTAAGAAAAAAAGAAGCATGCATTTGTATTAAAACTTCTTTTGAAACATGGGCATCACACTATTTGCAAGGTGTAATGGAATTGACGTTTGTTTATGGCAATTAAGGGCATAGTAGGAATATCTCTGTGTTTTAACTGTACTCTTTTAATAAGGAAAACTGTGAAATGGTATCAGCCATATTATTCTTTTTCTTTATTACTATATGTTTTTCCTATTGTTGATGCAATTCAAAATTTTATATGCAACTTTAATATATTTTGTTTCAATAGATAACACATCTTGACTATACTGTGAAGTTACAGAAACGATTTCAGTTAGCTTATTCAAGATAAAATCCAATAAATAAAATAAATAACAATTTGTACATTAAACAGCTATTACTGTTATCTTGTAATCCACAGGGAACAACATGGGGAGTAATTCCTGTTGCAGCTATATTGGATGTTTGTGCTATGATGTTAATCTACATGTTATGTCCCATCTGATGGTAGGAGGATAGGAGGTTATATCCTGTTACTGTCATAACATGCATGCAGGACAAGGCTTTTAAATTACAATTATCCACAGAACATACATTTCTAAATATTAAACATATTTCAACATTCATAAATACCAAAGTGATTTAAGGCAAATGGTTAACCACTGTTTATTGCAAAATGTATAAATATTATTTAGCAAAATTAAATACCTTTCTTATAATTAAATTACTTTAAAACGGATCAGAATATGTCACAACTACTGAGGGCACAAAGCTATGACAAGATATGACAATGGGAGTATGATCATTCGACTTCAAGATTTCAAAAAATAATATGATTGCATTACGATGACAATGAAGAAACTGCAACTAAAAATACTGATTGGAACACGGGCGAGACCATCCAGTCACTAGCACCAGTCTCACATGAGGATGCTCTGAACAGCTGCATCAAGATCGTCTTCCACCGAGTGGTTTTCTGAAATCTCTGCACTGTTTGTGACGAGCGAATCGTCCCTCAAGTCGGTCTCACTGTCATCTATAACACAGTCGCTGTCCTGACTGGTGTCCATCGACTCGGACACCTGGCTGTCGGTCAGATCAGACACAAAGTGAGACTGGTCATTGTAGTACCCGTCCTCTGCAGGCTCCGAATCCTGGTTCAGGCTCAGAATGCTTTCAATGGCATTCTGCATCTGAGCATTCATCATACCATTTTGTGGGTCATTTGTATCGAGCTCAAACGAAGCATCTAAATTAACAGGTTCTGAATCACTGTGATTCACCAATCCATTAGACTCCGATGCTTTGCTTTGTTCGGGTGATGAGAAGTCTGCTTGAATTGGAGACACTGAAGAGTTGTTTAGAATCACTGGTCGTTTACTCACACTCACTCTGTCCACAGAATGCAGACTCTCGTCTGCTATAGCACTACTGTCACTACTCACATCCTCCAGCTCCATGATGCTGTACACCGCACTTTGTATTTCGTTCCCACCACCACCTCCACCCCCACTGCTAGAAGATAAATTTGACGCAAACGGCATCTCATCACATCTGTTTAAAAAGCTTAAATCTGATGAGCTTTCCATATTCACTGGCGGTAAATCAGCTGCCGTTTTCATCACCCTGTTAGATGTACTATCGTTCACAGCACTGCCACATAAACTAGCACTCTCCTGATCCGTATTGAATGCGAACACCGAGGGGAAGCTCTGAGCGGGCTGTGCGCCCCCTGATGCTGTGTGTGGGTGGGGGGATGCGGGGTTGCTGATGGGGGACAGCATGGTGTACTCCCCTTACAGCTCGGTGACGCTGATGTCGCTGTAGTGGGGCTGGCTACTCTCAGACACACGCCTCGACTCACTGTAGTGGGGCTGAGTGCTCTCTGAAACACGACTCAACTCATAGTGGGGATGGCTGTTCTCCGATCCTCGCTGCGACTCATTGTAGTGGGGCTGGGTGCTTTCTGACACACGCAGTGACTCATTTGCATCAGACGCATTCTCATCATCCAGCGACTCACCCAGGTTGTGGAATGGTGCAAGGTCGTTAACACAGTGGGAGCCTGCCTCTAGCCGACTCCTCATCAGATCTTTGGAATTTCTTGAATCCACTTTTAACAGAGTGTCTGTATCAAAAGTCCTCTCTGGAGAGTGAACATGATCCACCAACATGTTCTTACTTTCAGATTTGTTCGTAGTCTTTGTTAATGAACACAAGTCCGTGTTAATTTCATGAACATGATCCATCAACATGTTCTTACCTTCACCTTTGTTCACAGTCTTTGTATAGGAACATGAGTGTGAATTTATTCCATTAACAGAATTGACAACAGGTTCTTGTTTCACAGAAAAAGTCCCTGCAGCAGCCTCTGTCTTCTCATCTCCATTGTGGAGTGTGCTGGTGAACCCGTGGCCTTAGTTCTTACGTATCACCAGCTTCATGCCTCCTGGTGAATGAGCAGGGGAAGACTTGGCGGAAACTTTCAGCGAATCAACCGGCAGTGGATTAGCCTTCTTATTGTCACATTGCTCAACTTTAACGTCGGGCTCTTTTTTACATTTCACTGCGTCTTCTCCAGTTTTGTCTTTATCACTTTCCGATTTCTCCTCTTTATCTAACTTCAGATATTTTAAAGGCATTGGCTCAAAATCATCTGCAAGATAAATAACTGATGTTCATGCAAACAAATAATACAAGTTCTACTGCTCAGATTCAAATAAAAACACTTAAGTACATACTATATTGTTATACAAAATGGATAATAACAAAATATACTGAAAATGTTTATTAGAATTTTAAATGATCAATGTCTCAGTGAGATCACTAGAAACTGGTTCCAACTATATTCAATCTGATACATATCCTGGTTAAAACTAAAGCATTTGCATTATGTTTTAAAATTAAACCATCAATGGTTTGCTTTTTAAATTAAGCATTTGAGGTAATATATTTGCTATATATATTTTTATTTTTATTTTTAAAAAAATCAAATGGTGTAACCCAATTTACAACTACTTGATAATGATTCCTACAAACTCCCTACTCATGCATTACATTAAACATGCTTATCTGCAGGTGGGTTTTCTGACAGACTTGAGTAAGACTGCCGAGAGAATATTGAGTGCATGGTTTAAAAAAAATTACAAACCTGGATTGGTCTCAACTATCTTCTTTTCTCTTTCTAAAAGCGAAGACAAATCCTGGTTTAACATCCTGTGGATCATCACCATTTCAGCAGATGGACTTTTTCTCTGTAAAACAAGATTATAGATCTACTTTGTATCACAAGAACATTATCCAATGTACTTTCAGATCAAGTTTTGACACTCAGTGATTACTGGATATATTGTAACCATAAAAATATTTATTTAATAATAACAGTAACAACAATAATGATCATGATGCAACTAAAACATGCATTTTTAACAATATAAAAGTTTACTAATAGAAGAAATGTGACTAATGCAGTGTTAAATAAAACAACACCTACTGCATGTTAAACAATAGTGTCATTATAGAAATGATTTTATATGAAATTTTAGTCTTTACACTTACCATGCTTTCATCAAACAGCAGTAGTTGAAATTTGGCTTTCATGGCATCACTTTTTTTCAGCAGCTCCACCGATACTTGTTCAAACAATTTATCAGCTGAAAATTTAATTTGTTCTTAAGTTAAAATAATACTTTAAAAAAATCAAAACAACAAATTTTGAACTACATATTCAATAACAGAATTTAAAAGGAATGTTGTCTCACAGATAAATATTACAGATATTTTTTTCTTACTGATATAATCTGTGACTGTAATTTCAAATAATTTATCCTATACAGATGATATGACATGCTGGTATTCTGTACTTTAATAAATTTCACAAATGTACTTAGTTTAATACACGAAAAACACTTTCCTGATATATCTTTACCACAGTGACCTTATTACATGTGTTGACCGACTGCATGGACCACAAACCTTTTTCGAAAGCTTTCTGTGGGGGACCAGGAGACTGAAACACGTGGTACCTCAGCAACCTGCGCACAGCTTCACGGTTGTTTTTGAACGGAGATTTCACATCTGGCGCTGTCGCATGGATCTGATCTTTGCTCAGCTGCTGGTGTATTCTGAAAAAAGTAGAACACATTCTGTCATCATCTGATGAAAAATATATATAAACAATATATTTATTTTAATCCATTTCCTTTTCTTATACCATTCCTTTCCATTTTTGTCTTGTTTTCCATTTCCCCCAGTTTATTAAAACAGGGAATATTTGGTTATATTCTGTCCTGTCAGATGATGCATATAAAACATCCCTTGCTGCTAAAATCATACACATGGTGACAGTGAGTTTCCTCTACAATATGAATAGTCCTTAACCTAGAGTTTGATGCTGTATTTCCAATAATAAAATGTGTTATGTGGTGGTTTCCTGACCACATGTTTGTGTGATGTGTCTAGTGCTGTAGTGTAGCGTAGTGGGCTCATAACCGTCTCGCTTTCAGCTGCAGCCACCGGATAGACTGCCAAGGTGAAAAGGGGGCAGAATCACTTAGTCCCACCCTTCTCTTGTCGTTAAATAAATATTTTAGGTCCTTCTTTTTTACAAACAAAAAGTAGCTACTTACAGAGAGACAGAATGACCATCCCCAGTTGCCGGCCGCTTCAGTCCTTTAGCTGGAGAGCTCTGCTGACCACTGGCATCTGTCTGGGTGATAACTTTGATCTGGTTCACGCCACCAACTTTGTCCAGCTGCTGTAAACAGTTTACACACACTTTCAACATCACATGGCAACTAATGGTCCAGTTGTCAGTTATACAAGATATAATTTAAGTTAATAGTCTTCTTTTAATACTAACAGTGAAAGAATTATAAATAACTGAAATGTTGTTACAATTATTGTCACATTGTCCAGTAAGGAACAGGTATATGTAAACAAAATAGTAAACTTTATAATTAATAATAAGTTATTCAGCAAAATGCATTTAAATGTTTCCAAAATAGACATATTTCAAGTAAAACTGCCAGATTATACATAAGCAGACATCTGATAATACATCCTCATTCCAAAATGTATTCTGTGGTCACAGGGCTCATTTTCAACTATTTTCCATAAACATAGGTCCAACATTTGCACTCAGTGATAAAAAGTGTTTTTAATTATGTCAAATAAAATAATTCTATCAATTTCAATATTTATTTATTTTTTGTAGTAAAAAAAAGACTGTAGGCATCAGATTTTGTGGATATGGTGTCAGTGACCAGTAATTAATTACAAAATTACAGTTAATTATGGCCATAGTAAGTGAATTTTTCAAATATATTGGCCTATGCAAAATGAAATTAATGTTGCAAATATTTTATTAAGAAAAATCCCTAGTTGCTACCTAACGAGGATCGATCTCAGATTGACCGCAATGGCAGGCAGGTGTATACACCACTAGACTATCAAGACACCCCATTTCTACTAAAGACAAACAAACATTACCTGCACTGTAGTGGGTATCTTGCTGGCTGCACTGGCCACCAGGAGCTGCGGCTTGGACTCGATGGGTGTGGCCTGCACCTGCACCTGTGGCTGTGACACACTGCGTGCCTGTGCCTGGTGCTGCTGGTGCAGCTTCAACAGAATGGACTGCTGCTGCTCCAGGAACATCTCCTGCTGCTCTTGGGTCATCTTGGCCAGGTGGTTCAGCAGCTTCTCCTTCTGCTGGGCACTCAAGTTCAGAGTCAGAGTCTGGTTGGCGATCTAAGAAATAAATGTAACATCAATAGTAGTAGTGTTAATATATCAACAGTAACATTACATTAACAGCTTCTCCTTCTGCTGGGCACTCAAGTTCAGAGTCAGAGTCTGGTTGGTGATCTAAGAACTAAATGTAACATCAATAGTAGTGTTAATATATCAACAGTAACATTACATTAACAACTTCTCCTGCTTGGCAGTCAGGTTATGGTGAGAGTCTGGTTGGCAATCTAAGAAATAAACATTGTAACATCAATAGTAGTGTTAATATATCAACCGTAACATTACATCAACAGCTTCTTCTGCTAGGCAGTCAGGTTCAGAGCGAGTCTGATTGGCGATCTAAGAAATAAATGTTGTAACATCAACAGTAGTGTTAATATATCAGCAGTAACATTATTACATCAATAGCTTCTCCTGGTAGGTAGTCAGGTTACAGTGAGAGTCTGGTTGGCAATTTAAGAAATAAAACATCATTGACATCAATAGTAATATTAATGTATCAATAGTAAGATGCTGGTTGGCAATCTAAAAACTAAAACATTATTGACATCAATAGTAATGTTAATGTATCAACAGTAAGATGCTAGCTGGTGATCTAAGAACTAAAACATTATTGACATCAATAGTAATGTTAATGTATCAACAGTAAGATACTTGTTGGCGATCTAAGAACTAAAACATTGACATCAATAGTAATGTTAATGTATCAACAGTAAGATGCTTGTTGGAGATCTAAGAACTAAAACATTGACGTCAATAGTAATGTTAATGTATCAACAGTAAGATGCTTGTTGGCGATCTAAGAACTAAAACATTGACATCAATAGTAATGTTAATGTATCAACAGTAAGATGCTAGTTGGCGATCTAAGAACTAAAATATTATTGACATCAATAGTAATGTTAATATATCAACAGTAAGATGCTGGTTGGCGATCTAAAAACTGAAACACTGACATCAATAGTAATGTTAATATATCAACAGTAAGATGCTTGATGGCGATCTAAGAAAGAAATGTTATATCAATCGTTTTTTGCTGTAATGAATAGTCAGGTTCAGAGTTAAGAGCAATACAAGACGTAAATAGTGCATCAACAGTAACATTATTACATCAACAATATCTCCTGCTAAGCAGACAGATTCAGAGTTAGTTTGGTTGGCAACTGAAGAAATAATATTAACAACTTCTTCCTTGAATAGTATTAGGTTCAGCATCTGGCTGGCAGTGTAAGTAATTTATTTTACAATATCGTTATCAGGGGTGTCCATTCAAAGATTCTGATGGTATCCTCTGACATTCTCCTCTATTATTAAAAACTATGGGTCATATTTATAAAGGTTTTTAAGTATAAAACATGTTTTATTGCTAAAACATTACTTATCCCACATGGCATAAACTATTATGACAGAATGTGAACTGAAAACGTGTTTTTACCTTAAATTTTGTTTTGTAATATTGATTTAAAATATATATTTACAAAACATGAGATAAAACATGTTTCACTTAAAACAGCTTTATAAATATGGGCCTAAATGTTCAAAGATAAAACCCATAACCCAATTATAATTTTATGGTCTGAATACTTGCACATGCTTTTAAACTGCACACATTTTACGTGACTAAAACGATACTCACTTTGATCTGCGTGGGCACTGTTGGTGTAGCAGAGATCGGAACTTTTCCTGGAGGAATGTTCCGAACGACTCCCCCCGACATGGTAGTCCTGTTGGGCGCTGGGGTTTGGTGAATTTTTATCACCTGAGTCTGTGATACAGGAATCACCTTCTTCAATGGTGCCTGGTGGATTATCTTAATCTGCTGATTAGCAACACTTGTTGTCCCTGCAGATGATACCATCTGAGGCATAGTCATCCTCACAAGATTTGTTCCCACTGATGATGACTGTATAACTACATTTTGTCTCGAACACAACACTGCAGAAACAGAGTTAGAATCGGGTAACACTGATGATGTACTAACAGCCTGAGGCTCCACTTTAACAATTTTTTTCCCTGTTACTGGCACACACATTTGAATAACGGGTTCAGACTTTACCATTGTCTTATCACAGGTTGGCAATGCTGACTGAAGATTAGGCTCCTCTTTAATAATCTGCTTC
Source organism: Peltospira smaragdina (assembly GCA_032361425.1). Classification (NCBI taxonomy): domain Eukaryota; kingdom Metazoa; phylum Mollusca; class Gastropoda; order Neomphalida; family Peltospiridae; genus Peltospira; species Peltospira smaragdina. The sequence continues at coordinate 2,952 of JAUTBW010119921.1, read as the reverse complement.
TTATTTGACATAGCTGATGCTGTAACAACTGCTATGGGTTGCACTGGTGAAACCACATGAGTCTGTTGGTCCTTAATAACTGCTACTTTGGCTTGAGGCTGGAACTTAGTAGCAGATGATATAGAAACAGAAGACGGCTGTCCAGATCCAGTAACGACATGACTGGATTGGATAGTACTACTCACAATAGTTCTCGTTGAAGCAGCTTGAGCCATTTGCTTCTGCAAAATGCTCATCTGCTGTAAGCGCTGCTTTTGTTCAGGAGTTAATTTTTTCTGCATCGACAGTTTCATGATTTCATTCTGAAGTCTATGTATCTGTTCGTTACTATTTGCAGGAACCTGCACTGCTGACACACACACAACAGGAGGAGTGGTTCTGTTCGAGTTGGCTGCAACCTGGTGTATTTTCAGCACCGAGCCTGCCAGTTGAGCTGTATTGGTTGTTGACACTGATGACAAAGTCTGAGCCGCAGACAGGCTGCTGGCAACAGTCAGCTGGGCAGGAATCTGCACAAACGACTGTGACACAGTGGTGGTAGCTGGAGTGGGCGTCGACTGCACAGTACTAATTCCAGCAGAATTAAACGCTGTCGCTATGAACTGAGAAACTGGGATCTGTACTTTCTGCACAGGTGGCACTGAATTTCCATGAGTCTGTAAGTCTACTTGCTTTGAAACTTTTGGCTGTTTCATAACTGATGCTTGATTATTCAAAGCTTTAACAGTACTATTTGCATCAAGCTGGCCAAGAGGACTCTGGCTATTAATTGCCGGACTAATGCCAGAAGATAGCAAAGCCTTTGACACAATATTAGATAACTGGTTAGCACTATTAATAGAGATGGACGGTCTTGTAGCGGTCACTGTCATACTTGATGGCACACTGGAGGTCTGCGTCTGCTGAACGAGCTGGATTCCTTGCATGGCTCCTGCAGCCATAGGCTGGAAATTGATGTTCTGTCCAGCTAAGTTGAGAGTAACGGCACCAGCATGTAGTCTCTGCTGTGTGGGCTGCTGACTGCTCAGCTTCATCTGCTGGGCCTGTCCTCCGGGAAACACCTGCTGCAGCTGGATGCCTTGATTTGTCTGGTTCATAATTTGTTGAGAAATGTTTGATGCTATCTGCATTGGTGTTCCAGAAATATTGCCAACTTGTCCACTTTGATTTGGGTTTTGAATCTGGACAATATTTGGAGAGATTGTTCGCAACACAATGTTCTGTGGCTGTCCAGTGGCCGGATTTGGTGCCCGCTGGATGAGAATCTGCTGTCCCTGACCGCCTGGCAAGTTGATGAGACTGATATTTGGTGGAAGACCTGCACCTTTGTCTTGGCCAGTTTGTGTAGCAAGCCGTATGATATTGCCCAGTGACATACCAGCCTGCTGATTCTGGACTAGTGTGCCAGCGTTTGTCATGATGTGCTGGCCCAGATTCACGTGCTGGGGATTCACCTGAATCTGATGGGGCTGGATCTGAACTGTCTGGGACTGTACCTGCACCTGTTGTGGCTGCATCTGCATCTGTTGGAAGTTCTGTAAGTTGATCTGTTGACCCGCCAGCTGCTGGTTGGGAATCAATATACTTTTGCCCTGTGGAGTCTGAATAATAGTTCCTTGAATATTGACTGGATTGCCATGAATATTGGTGTTGGACACTGCAACTGGAAGTCCCTGAATACTGCCCTGCAGTTGAGTCTGTGGAGAATTATTGCACAAGACATGAGCCACGTTGACGTTCACAACATTGGGATTCTGAATGACTGCATTCTGTGTGTGGACAACAGCCTGGCCCTGCATGATGTTTGCATTAGCATTGGCGTTCTGAATAATGCTCTGAACAGGAACAGTATTGGCCACTTGCACCTGCGCCTGCGACTGCTGAGCATTGTTGGAGAACTGGATGATGCTTGGTGACGAAGCTGTGTTGTGGTTCTGGATGAGGTTGTGATTAATCAAAGTTTGATTGGGCGTCAGAGATCTGCTGTGGGGAGATGGAGCAGGGGCAGGGCTCTGGCTGGGGGTCAGGGCCCGGCTCACCAGTGGGGAGGGAATGCTAAACTGCTGACCAGAGGCATGGTTGGTCAACTGCTGCTGACCTAACTGGGCCTGTGGTAGCTGAATGGATCCAGAAGGAGATATGATAAACTGCTGTCCTCCAATCCTGAAGTTAAAGAACAATAAATCAATATTATCTCAATCTATTTTAATAATAATTTTTTTTAATAAAATGTCTATCTTAAATATATATCTAAAGTTCAACAAAACTTTATAACTTTGTTTTTATAATACTTATTAGATGAAAAACAACTATCTGCAGGGAATAATTTGTACAGAAAAACTAGCAATTTTCAAACAAACAAGTTATGAACACTTAATACATAAACTGGTAATTTATTTCATCCTCATTACAGTTTCACAGTAAATATAATTTTAAAGATGATGAAAAGGTAGGTATCCTTTTGTAAAAAACAAAAAAAACTAGTAAAGTTGGCCTACCCCTGGATGATGCCGGCCGAGTTTTGGATGAGCTGCTGTGATGTGATGGTGCTGGATGGCTGCTGCAGGATGCGCTGCTGTCCCAGTTCTGACGACACCTGTGCAGTGATATCCACTGCCACCTTTGTCTGGTTCGGTGCCAGGTTGACCGAAGACAGTGTCGGCTGCTGGACAGACGAATTGACTTCCTCTGCCTCTTGAGCAGACGAGATGAAGTCATCTGCCCAGTTAAAGGCAGAGTCCTGAAAACAGCCATCGTCTTCGGCAATTGATGAAACCTACAGTTTACATAATTTCGTAACAGTAACAATATATTAAATGATTTTACTTACTGTTAAATCAGTGTCTGAAGGAAGGAAGGAAATGTTTATTTAATGATGCACTCAACACATTGGTGTACGGTTATATGGCATCAGACATATGGTAAAGGACCATTTTGATAGTAAGGAAGGAA